>JAQFVV010000653.1:0-212500 GCA_028023455.1 Epiperipatus broadwayi
TAAACAAAATTCATATGTAAGTGCATCATTTATTATTATTTATTATTATTATTATTATTATTATTATTATTATTATTATTATTATTATTATTATTATTATTATTATTATTATTATTATTATTATTATTATTATTATTATTATTATTATTATTATTATTATTATTATTATTATTATCATCATCATTCTATAAATCAAAATTATTAATTAATTCATTATTTCTGATGTTAAGTAAAAAAAAAAACCTAAAAATATATATATATATATACTACTTATTTGACAGGCTATCATAAAAGTCTTTTTTTCTTAATTTACAGATTTAATTGTTACAAAATTAAAAAAAAAAAAATATGGTAGCAAGTTATTTTGTTCTTCAGATATTTTTCAAGTTTTCTATTAGTAATAATCATTATGTCTGTATGAAAAAGGTGATAATGTAAAAAGTTGGGAGTGGAGTAAATTGACTCTTGAAAATAAAAATAAGACAATTTGCTCTACATATAGATTCTTTGTGTATAATAAAGATATATATGAAAAATGATGACCTTTCCAATTGATGAGTGCTGGATCAGAAGTAAATGCATCTTGGGATTTATTTGACTTTTATTGTAACTTTACTTATATGAAATTATTTATGAAATAAAAAAAAGAATAGAGAAATATGTAAGTTGTCTAAGATTATCTAATCTATAAAAAATAAAACTGGCAATAAATAATAGTTTTAGTTGAATAATTTAGGCAACCTTGATTTACTTTTAAATCATGTAATTTAACGATTTTAAATGCAAAGTGTTTCAACATGTGCCATTTGGGCTGGTCAATAGTGGATCTGTTTTTTTTTTCACTGTTTGGATCAGGTGCTATTTGTCAGGGTAAAACAGTTCATCATATTTTATATGAAAAATGTTGTATTATAAGCTTCACATTCCTCTCAAGAGCATTTATAATATTTATCAAGTGTCAAAAGAAACATTACGATCAATTTAAAAAAAGGAACACTTTACAAAAAACCTAAAAATATGTTTTTTGTATGTGTGTAAAGTGTAAGCCCACATCCTGATAATATTAATACAATAACCAATTTTACCCAACCTAAGAATAAGAAACAAATCAGATCATTTCTTGGCATCTGTAACTTTTATTAGACATTCTATGAGAAATTTTTTTGGACGAACATAAGCGCTTATATAACTGTTTATAAAAGAAAGTCAACGGGAGAAGATGGGAAACAGTGTAGAAGAAGCATTCAAAATGATTAAAGAAAAGTTTCTAAGAATGGTTGCACTTGCCTATTCTGATTGTGAAAAACATTTTATGCTACAGTCAGACAGCAGTAATGTTAAGTTGGTGGCCATACTATTTCAAGAAAATGAAGAAAGAAAACTGCAGGTTCTATATTTTTAAATAGAACTCTAAATCAATAATGAAGAAACTATACTGCTACTAAAGGGAGGGCCCAGCCATAATTTGGGCATTAATCAACCCTGAATTTTACTACTAGGATTGGGACATTATTATCATCATAGACCCTAAGAGTTTGGAGTTTATTAATAAATCATATTTAACAAATGATAGGCTTATAAGGTCAGCCCCATATCTTGAAAGGTTCAATTACCAGGTAGTACATTGTCAGGAAAAGAATATGTAGTACCTGATATACTGAGTAGAAATCTGGTTCCAAACAAAGGATCAAACCTAACACTAGAGGGAGCCCAATTAATATCACTTGCAATGGATTCCAATAGAGTGATGGGAAATGATATGAAGAGAATAAAGTTTTTTCAAGCATCTAAATCTACATGCAAAATACTAATACAAAGCTAAAATAAAATCAAACAGCCAGTAAATTATGTATGAAGTAAAAATACAATTTCATTGGTATAGAATGATGAAATGGACATTGATGCCTCAGGATAAGCAATAAAAATATTGCTGAAAAATATTTATAACTCAAACTGTAAGGGAACACTTGATAAGCTATGAACATAGGACCTATGGACATGATGGTTTGCTTAAGATAAATAAACCCTCATACAAAGATGGTACTGTGTGAAATAAGTAAAGGTCTATTGTAGACACATTTCAGAAATGTTACAAATATCAACAAAATAAACCTGAGAATAAGAATTATGCTGGAATGCTTATGCCTATTATACCAAAAAAAACCAAATCAGTTATTGGCCATCGATTTATATGGTCTTTTGCCTTCATTTCATCAATACAGGTACATTTTAGTGACATACAACATTTTCCTGAAGTTAGTACAAGTTTACCCTTTGCATAAAGCTGACATGAAATCATTGATTGTTGTGCTGAAAGACAAAGAGTTTCTACAGGTGGGTAAACCTCACACTGTTTTGAGTGATCATCATACTTCTTTTATGGCCAATGAATAAAAAAACTGGCTTCAGCAGAAGTTACATCATATTTTAGACTCTATTAGAAACCCTAAATCTAATCCCTGTGAAAGAGGTTATTAAAGAATTGGGGAGGTTATTTTGTGTTCATTTGTAAGAAAATGATAAACAGTTGTTTAATGTATTTCCACAAATGATCAAAATTATAAATTGTGCCTAACCATGAGTCTACCAGCCTGACCCTGAAAGATTACATTGAATCATCTCTTCTCAAGTATCTGATACCTTTAGAAATGAGAAAAGTTAATATGGAGACTGATTGACATCACACTATAGAATGGTTAAAAAAAGAAATGAAAACAGAGTAAAAAAGAAATGTTTGGCCAGAGAATTTTGAGATAGAAGACTGGATATATGTCTTTATTCTGTCAGTGAGCAGGAGGAGTGAAAAGCAATACAAGAAAATTTTCCGTTTGTTTGAAGGCCCATAAAAAATGGTTCAAACATGTGTACCTAATGCACTTGTAGTGTTAGGAAAAAAGGGCAAGAAGGGACTTATAATGCAAGATGTTTAAAGCCATGTAAATGAGAGAATAGACAGAAAATTCTTCACTTAGTAATTAAAGTTTTTTTCATATTTTTTTTAATTGGGAAGGGATGCAATGAGCCAATAATTTTGATCAACTCATGTTATGTTTTCTGTGTGCATGTACATTAGGTAAAAAAATAAAAAATAAATGATGTGTGTATAGGAAGTTTTTATTTTTGGTATTGGGATTTTGAAAAAAAGAAAAATAAAGCAAAAAAAAAAAAGAACAAAATGGTAGATTTTTTTTGTTTTTATTGAATTGAGAAATTAAATTGAAAGTGGTAGAAAAAATGTTAAACGTTTTTGGAAACAATTTCATAATTAATTATTTTAATTTTCAAATCTGAAGAGAGGGGAGAGAGAAAAGATAGCAAGGTGTTAAAAAACAAAAAAAAAATGAAAGAAATGCAATCAGTAGCCAGGAAAATGACAAAAAAAAAAACAATGAAGAAAACAATAAATAGAGAAAAAAGTCTATTTGGTGACTATTATTCATTTTTTTAATAAAAAAAAAACATATTATATAAAAAAGTGAAATTAAAATGATCAAAGACTAAAATGAAATATAATCTGTCCTCAACCAGGGCACTGACCCATTCCTAGATTGTCATTGAACTGTGAAACCATCTCAAGAAACATCAAAACCACATAAAAGAAATCGGAGCTAGCTGTGGAACAAAACTTAGTTGTTGAGAATCAACTCCAAAGAGGTACGAATAAATCCTTATGGATGTGCACTGATCAATCAGGGCAATGGAAACTTTATGTATATTGATTGAACTATAGACATTAGCAAACTTTAAACATATGTTTAGGATTGCATTTAACCATTAATGAATTATGAGTAACGGCAATAGAATGGGATTTTTATTTTAATTTAATAATGTTTATATCTGCATTAATTAATTTGTTTAGTTAAAATACATAAATTATTTATAAGTTTTAATTTTTCTTTATAATTTGGTTAGCTAAATTTTGACTAAATTTTCAGGGCTGTAAGGCAAGGTCAAAAAAAGATAATAATTCAATAAATAAACCCACGAGAAAGATATCAGAATGAAATAAAAAGTGGGATATGGAAAGCAAGTGAAAATTATTAAGGGTCAAGAAATATTGAAAAACAGGGTAGTGGTCTTGTGTTATAACTTACTCCTAATAGTAAGCCGCTTAGTCCTATTACCGGTCAAAAGTTGTTTAAGTTTGGATGCTTATTTAAGTAAAAGTGCATCTTCCATCGAGAATGAAATATATATTGTTCTTTGCCTTTGTTGGTTTTTCTTCTTTAAGTTAAAAAAAGAAAAGGTGAGAAGAAAAAAAAAAGATTATGTTAGTTGTGTAAAAAGTCAAAAAAAAAAAAAAAGAAGGTGTGGAGGGCTTATTAGTGTTTTGTTTTGTTAATGATCCTGAATAAAAAAATGAAACTATAATAAAGTGTATTATTGGTTAAAGGTTATGAAAGTGTATTTGTCTTTTTTTTTTTTGCATTTATTCTTTAAACAATAAAAACTATTATTGTATTAAATCCATCCAATTTGAAATGGGATTGTTGAGTGAAGATTGGGTTGATTTGTCATATGTATACAAATTAGCAAATTTTGCGATTCCAGATTTTTTCCTAGTGGTGCTCTCGTATGATATCGATTCCAATTTTTTTTATTTTTTTTAATTCTCAGTGGATGACCATTCAGGTATAAAAATAGTGGCACAATATAAATAATACCCTTTTTATAAAATATTATATATAATATATAAACAATTTAACTGTAAAAAAAATATATTATTATTTAAATTCTTTAGTAGCACTTTCAATTACATAATTATCCTCATCAGCTTAACTGAATTTCAAATTTTAATGTTATGCAAATTTCCATAAGCTGTGTATGGCTGTATTTAAAACTTGCCTATTAATAATATTATCTTTATATTTATCTATTAAAATTGCTTCTTTAATTTTTCTTTTTTTATAATTCCTTTCTTCTATTAATATTTTTATTTCATTAATATTAAATGTAAACTTATAATTACAAGTTTTTTCATGATCAAATAATACTGAAGCTGTATTAAATTGACTATTTACATTATTATTAATCCGATTATAGAATAATTGATGCTCCTTTAATCTTTTTTCCACAGAACATTTTGATACACCGATATATAATTTTTCACATCCATATGCAATGTGATAAATTATATTCTTTTTTTTTTTTTTTGCAATTTAGGAATTATACTCTTAGAATTATCAATCTATAGCTTAACATTCGGAGGAACACAAAATAAAATATTATACTTTTCTTTAAATATATTCTTAATTAATTTAGATTGCATGTTATTTACAAATGTCATAGATATCCATTTTTTATTATCTAAGGTAACATGGCAAACCCTCTTCTTATTATTAAATTTATTTACTGTACACAAAATTTGGTTTTTAACATAACCAACCGTTAATTGTTCATTAGCAAGGAGTTCAATATTTAAATTTTATTACTTTGATATTTACATAATTTATCATTGTGGTGCAAAAACAATTTCATAAAAAGGGTAAAGAATGGGCAATGGGATTATATATGGTTGCACAAATTTGTAATTTTACATTACCAAAATATTAATATATTATATATATATTTTTTACAATTTTGAAAATATTAAAATTTATACTACATATATCTATGATGTTTTTATTTGTGGTCCACATGTTATTATCGAAGTTCTTTTATATAAACTGAATATTTTAAACAGTTTTAAAGTCTATTGAGAATGAACAAAATGGAAAAATAAAGTTTTTTGAGTTACAAATATTTATAGATACTATTGATTTAAATAATAAATTAATTTTTAAATCTATTGGAGAAAGAGGATATATTCACTTTAAATCACATGTTCCAATGATGCATAAAATGGCAAGTCTGAAATCATTTATGCATCACCATGACAAATTATGTAAATATAGGAGTATTAAAGTTTTAAATATTGAGCTCTTTGCTAATGAAGTTTAAAGGTTGGTTATGATAAAAATCAAATTTTATGTACAGTAAATTCATTTAATAATAAGGAGACGGTTTTCAATGTTACCTTATACAATGAACAGGGAGAGGGAATCTTATTGTATCTGCACTACAAGGGCGCCATCTAGGCATTTGAATCTAGAAAATTTATATAGTAGGCAGATACGTAAGTTAAGAAAAAAAAATGTATATATATATTATTCTGACCGTTAGCCCAATGTCACTAGCTCAGTGGAACAGCAGAGATTTATAATTTATAAATGCTTATCTAAGAATATTTCAATATTAAAAAAGGAATAAAATAATCCACTGCCAGTAATTAACACATAAATATTTATTTATGCACATATAAATTTTGAATCATTTTTAGTGTAACTTTTACTTTGTATTTTAAATTTATAATTTAACTTTTAAGTTCGCACAGATGAATTTTATAAAGTTTTTTTTTTTTTTTTTATGTTGAGCATAGATCGACTACATAGATTACACACTCAAAACATTTCATAATAAACACAAATGATCAAAACATAAAGTCATTGATGTAACTGCAGAGGAAATTCACAAAAAACCCAATGGCATTCATCATAAGATGCCACATTGACACCAATAACTAAAAATACATCCAAATAAATACATTTTAGATATCCAACATAAGATATCATTTTTCACCAAATGTCTATATATTTTAATCAAATATAAAAACAAAACATAATTAAACATGGACAAATCTATGCAAGCATCTATGCCCAACTTAAATTTAATGCATTTAAACTATTTATACAATATTAATAAAAATAAAAAAAAATAAAAAAAATGGAAATGATTTAAAAAAAAAATGCATTTAATAAAATAATAAATAATTTAGTCAGATAGGAAATTATTCTATTTAGAATATTGAAATATTTAGCATTTAGGGTTCTTTATGTTAAGAAATGTTCATTAATTATATATTTCTTATGTTTAGAAAAGTTCAACTTTAAATCGTTGCCATTTGGGTTCCAGTGTTAATTGTCCTGACATCCTGGGGAGACTGGTATGCTGTTGGTCATTTTATTGATGCATCAGGAGGTCTATCACTTTAGCTGGTCCTCAATGTAGAAATGATTGGTCATTTCTCTTCCCCCTTTAGCAGAAATGTAGGGATTGAAGAGTGCATCTTTTCAACCTTTTCTCCTTCAACTCCACACTAACACATATCTTCACTGCTGTCATACACCTCTCTCAGCTCTTTCTTCACTTACTAAAAATTATTTCCAAACTTTTACTTTTTATATTTATTTTTGCAGATTAACTCAACATTATGTCATGACGATGGTGATGGTCTTTTCATTGAGGTCCATTTTCCTGATGGATTTCTTTCATTTGCCATTCTGTTCCTATTGTTTTTTCCTCTCCTATCTGACCTTTGATTACATATTATGAAATTCCCAAGGGCTAGTTCACTTGGACTAATTAAAATAATCATTTCCATTTTTCAATAACATTAATTATTTTTTTTGTACAAACTTAGATATATTTTTATCTTTAAATCTTTACTGAAAATTTATTTTTAAAATACTTTTTTTCTTCTTAATAAAGTTTTCATTTAATAATTATTTATCTGTGTGATTTTATATATATTATAAAGTTTAGATGGCTTTTAAATTTCATTTTTTTTAAAAACAAATTTTTATTTGTGAACTTTATATTTTGATTTCATGTTTAATAAAAAAAATAATGTAACGGCGTATGTGCCCATTACACTTAGTTAATAAAAAATGGATATCTTTGCATTTGTAAATAACATGCAATCTAAATTAATTAAGAATATATTAAAAAAAAAGTATAATATTTTATTTTGTGTTCTTCTGAATTTTAATCAATTGATTAATAATTTCAAAAGTATAATTCCTAAACTTCTAATAAGTAATATAATTTATCAGATTTCATGTGAATGTAAAAATATTATATATTGGTGAATCGAGATGTTCTGTGGAAAAAAGATTAAAGGAGCACCCATTATTATATAATCCGATTAAAAACAATGTAAATACTCAATTTAATACAGCTTCAGTATTCTTTGACCATGAAAACACTTGTAATTATAGGTTTACATTTAATATTAATGAAATAAATATATTAATGGAAGAAAAGAATCATAAAAAAGGAAAATTAAAGAGGCAATTAAAAAATCTTTATTCTACATTATGAATGGATAAAGTGGCGTTGGTGTGTTAGAATTACAGGTTTATATATATATATATATATATATATATATATATATATATATATATATATATATATATATATATATATATATATATATATATATATATATATATATATATATATATATATATATATATATATATAAAGTAAATTTAAAATATAATAATAAATTTTCCAAAAAAAAAAAGAGAAATATAGTTCTTTTGAAAAAAAATAAATTGATAAAACATGGAGGATTAATATATTTAAATTCAAATGAATTCTTGAAGATCGATATATCATTAACTTACACCAGCCTAATAAATTTGGAAACACTCATCATTTTAGAATGTCAGCTAGTTAGATAAATATGTAACAGATGGTTAGGAAAATAGGCAAAAAAGAAAAACAACATGTATCATAATTAACAATACTAAAAACTTAAAAAAGAGATATATTTATAGTATTTTGGATTGACTGTGCACTAAAAAAAACAATTGTGTCTTCAACCCCAATTGGAAATTTTAGATTTAACTTCGGAAAAAACATGGCATGGGGTCCAGAAATTCATTGTCATAGTTTTTATAACAAGGGGTTGCCTTAATTAATTTGAAAATCCTCATGGTCTTATTTCAAGTTAAATCTATAAACACCAGCTGTGGTTGAAAAAACAATAATTTTACTTATTTTTAGTGCAGTCAATAAAAACTATATATTATATATATATATATATATATATATATATATATATATATATATATATATATATATATATATATATATATATATATATATATATATATATATATATATATATATATATATATATTATTATTATTATTATTTATTGAAATAGATATATTCTTACAAAAAGATTGGCTATTTTTTATTTTTTTTAATAATGTAGTGATAAAATGAAACAAAAATATGTTTACACAATGATTTAATTTAGTGATTGAAAACTAATAAAGTTATAAAATAATTCTGGAAATAATTCCAATTCGATATTCAAAAATTTAAAATTCAGATTTATTCTTAATAATATCAAAATATTGTAGTGATTATCTCATACTAATGTTTTTAATTTCATGATGAAAATATAAAAATATTTATTTAATAATATTGCACATTTAATTATAATCAGTGTGTAATTAGCTTTAGGCTATAAAGAAGAGAGAAAACACGTTGTTATACATATGAATAAACATATTCAAATTAGAATAAAAATTCATACACAAGCAAAAACCAATATTATATTTTTATTTGCAAACAAATATTTCTTTTAGAAATGAATTGCTATTAATATATTTATAAGTCTGTCTTATAAAAAGTAAATCATGAAATTTATTGAAAATGCTGATAATTTTTTATTTCCAAGTATGTATAAAACATTGAAGAATATTATTTTATAACTCTGATAGAATACATTTATTCTATTCACAATTTGTTCTCAAATGAAAGAATAATATATTTAGATATCTTCTAGCAACATTTCGAACTCACTTTTTTTTTCATTGACGTCATCAATTTTTGTTTGCTTTAACTATCTAAATTTTAGAGAGTAATAGGACATAGGCAAAAGAGTATATAAAAAGAAATGCTACAAGAATGCAAAATATTAACAAAAAAACAACAACAAATAAAATTGAGAAAATAAATGTAACAATTAAAAATCTCAAAAAGAAGAAGCAAGATATACTTGCTAGATCATATTATAAAGCTAAAGATTGACCGTAAAGACTTAAAAAAGACGATTAATTTCAACAAACGAATATAGAAATATAAAAAAGATGACAAGCAAACAATTATTACTAGAATACATATACACTATGTCAAAAAATATGGATGAATAATGTTCTGAGATTATGTTATATTATTTTCACAATTATATGATTAAAATAAAATCTTATTTTGGATTATACTGTGGACTATACTTTTGTTTTAATTTCCAACATATTAATGAAATAACATTCATTATTGTCAAGGCAAATATTTCAATGAAGATCTGTCATAACTCAAATAATATCTAGAATGGACCCATTGAGGTTGTTCATTCAGAAAAAGAGAATTAACACTTTTTTTACTTCTTTCTCACTTCTTTCTTTTTAACAATTAGTTGATTTATTAAACTATTTATTTATTATTTAGGATAACACACATAAGTCTTTACTTTCACACACACTCACTCACACACACACACACACACACACACACACACATATATATATATATATATATATATATATATATATATATATATATATATATATATATATATATATATATATATATATATATATATATATATATATATATATATATATAGTAATGGAAAAGTCTGATCACATCACAACAAACAAAATTAATAATATAACACGAAATTGTTATAATCTAATCTGATTGTGGGGCCAGGGTATACTGTGAAGACCCATTGCAGCAGTATATGAAATTAATTAGACAATTTATAAGTATGTAATTTTATTATCCTTCAAAACTTTATTTTGCAATTTTTCATTATATGAGACCTTATGGCAAACCATGAACAGGATGGTATGATTTGTGAAATTACTAAAGATTATTCTTTAAGAAAGACATGTATGGTTTTGGTACCAATGCTAGTCTAGATATGTTCTTTGCAATAATAAGTAAGCATGGAAAACTTGTGTTTTTCCTTATAAGCGTAAATTTATAATTTAATAAATAGGAGTGAGACTCTTGTTACGTTTGATGAATTACAATTATAAATTAAGAAAATAAATTCAATTGTAATATTATCTGCTAAATATGTTTATAGGTTTATAAAATCAATCCTTTTTATGTATCGTGTATTAGACTCAACAACGCAAAGCTAAAGTGATAAAAAAGGCAAATGGGATTTTATTGTACATCACACATCATAAATTATCAAGGACAAAAGCATTCAAATGTTTTCTCAGAATATTACTAATACTCTTACGTCATACTGATAACAGTATGTACTCCAATGTATGCTCTATTCAAGATATAGGATTTCTGGTTTTATGAATGAGAAATAGCAATGGCACAGTAAGTTTAACTATAAATTAAGATTTATTTACAATTCTATGATTAACAAACAATTGACATAGGATGTTTAATATAATAAATATATACATAAATAAACAAATAAATAAAATATCATTCCACTTGTTTCCCTCAATAAACCTATAATAGGCGCAGTTTTAGAAAAGTCTAATCATAAATTTTATTATAACTTTTCTGCCTTGAGGAAAATATCAACTCTTCATAATTCAATCATAAATATGTATATACCTTGGAATACGATTGTTATTGTCACCAGAAATTTATATAAGTAATATGGAGTTAAATATATAGCAGTGAAACATACAATATTTCATCACCATTATAGAGCATCTGTCACATGATAATATTCTTGCAGTATGGAAAACTAAAAAATGTAACCAATAAGTAGAGCAGAACAACCTGTTGCACACCCACTACTCAACAAGATATCACCTCAAATGAAACAAAACTAAACTGTATATATATCATACCATGACTTGTAAATGCAAAAAAATATAACTGAAACCCCTTTGTAACCAACAATCATTTATTATACTAGTTTTCACATCGCCATATTATACTCTGCAACTACCAATTAATTAATTAATTAATATGGCTGCATGTTTATAAGGTGTCATAAACTGTACCCGAATTCACTGTAACTGAATGACCCCAATCATTAAGTGGCCAAAAATTGTAACCAACCAATTATAATGACTGTGTAACTTTGATAAACATATTGTGCCAACCACATTGTGAAGCCAAAGGCTGTAACTGAAAAGCATATTGGGCCAACCACATTGTGGCAGCATAGACTGTAACCAAAAAGTGTGCTTTCATCACAACAAACAAAATTAATGATATAACATGAAATTGTTATGATCTCATCTAGTCACAGCCAGAGTACACTGTGAAGACCCATATTAGCAGTATATGAAAGTACATTAGACAAATTATAAGTATGTAATTTTATTAACCTTCAAAACCTTAATTTGCGATTTTTCATTGCATGAGACCTTATGGCCGACCATGGACAAGATCGTATGATTTGTGGACTTACTAAAGATTATTCTTTAAGAATGACATTACGGTTTTGGTACAAATTCTAGTCTAGGTATGTGCTTTTCAATAATAAATAAGCATGGAAAACTTGAGTTCTTTCCTTATAAACTTAAATTTATAATTTAATAAATAGCAGTGAGACTCTTTTTACGTTTGATGAATACAATTATAACATTAAGGAAATAAATTTAATTGTAACATTATCTGGTAAATACGTTTATAAGTTTATAAAATCATTTTTTTTTTTGTATCATATACTAGACTCAACAATGCAAAGCTAAAGTGATGAAAAAGGCAAATGGGATTTTATTGTACCTCACACATCATAAATTACCAAGGACAAAAGCATTCAAATGTTTTCTCAGAATTTTACTAATACTCTTACATCATACTAATAACAGCATGTACTCCAATGTATGCTCTATTCAAGATATATGATTTCTGGTTTTATGAATGAGAAATAGCAATGGTACAGTAAGTTTAATTATAAATTAAGATTTATTTACAATTCTATGATTAACAAATAATTGATGTAGGATGTCTAATATAATAAATAGATACATAAATAAAATAAATAAAATATCATTCCATTTTTTCCCTAGTTTTATAAAAGTCTAATCATAAATTTTATTATAATTTGATATAATTTCTGCCTTGAGGAAAATATACTGAAATTCAACACCAAATCATAAAATACCCAATGTGTCAATTCCACAACCAATAAATCTATACTATGAATCTATAATAATATAAGAATACAATATTCTATTTGCCGGATTTAGCTATAATGCAATGCTAAACTAAAGTGAAAATTCAAACTTTTGTTCAGATAAAATATTAATTAACAAACAGTTAATCATTATGAGAATAATTTAGATAAGATGCCTTGCTACACTTTATGACTGAATTTATAAGTTTTTCTTATAGATGGAATAAAATGATTTTAGCATAACAATCCAAAATAGTTTGCCTAAACTTGCATTTATGAAGTAAAATGATATACCTGTGGATGCATTCATCTACACATAGAAATGATACAACACTGAGTGTCCTGCGGATCTATACACCATCATGAATCAACAAATATAATTACACAATTCCATGGAATAACCACCAGTGGAGGAATGAGTGCAAAATACAGAAAGTGGCAAATAATTAATGTGGAAATAACCATCAGCACAGACTAATGGCATTTTACATTCAGCACAGACTAATGGCATTTTACATTGTAAAGCAATATTAATATTTACTTCTTATTTAAAGTACACAAATCATCCTCCTGAGTTATTCTAACAATTCAGACAAACACCAGCAATTTAGCAGATGCGGGTTCATATATAATGAAAAGTGTTTCAATAATAAGGACAACTAATATACTGATTTATCTTGCTTAAAATACAAACATAGTAACAATGTCATACAAGTGACATGAGTATAGGTACAGAATTTTGGAAAGACTCATAAGACAGTTCATAAGAGGTTGGCACACACCATAAATTTATTATTAATTCTCAAGCTTTTCACAAGCAATATTTCCTCAAATAAATATTTTATTCAATCCCATGACTTTAATTTAAACTTAGTAAAAATATAAATCATAAGCCTCACATATAAGTTCATAATAACAATAAAAATTAAAATTAATTCATTCTTATTTAAATACATATATAAATGTGTACAACATTTTGGAATATTACATATTATTCACGAAATCAATATAAAATGTCTTGAAGAATAAATACATATTACAAAGTAATAATTATAAATTATAGCCAAATTCCATAAATATGATTATATCCATTTGTTCTAGTTATTATCAGTACTTTTAAATTAATGAAATTTACATGGTCCGATATGAGATGATTCCAAAAAGATGACATTTAGAGTTTAAATTAAAATGTTCTTCATAAGTTTTTAAATTCTACATTTTTATATAACATTGTTACAAACTTATGATATCCAGGCTATATTAATTTATCTATTCACATTTAAATCTAAGAATAACAATAAGAGCAAAATAATTTAATAAATTAACATTGGCAATAGAAATCAGAACATAGTTTTAATTAATCATTTAAAGGCTATTATTATCATTTAAGTAGTAAACAAATTAAACAGTAAATACATTACTGGCAATATACGTTTAGGTATGATAATCAATTATTTATTATTTAAGTGATATGCATAAGTATTAAACCAGTGTTGCAATAAAATTTATGATTTAAATTTTATTTTAAACCTCTTATTTTTTTAAATAAAGTTGTCATATCTGAAAAACTTCTGCAGTTAAAATATTCATTTAATGTTTCCAGTTTGTATGTAATAAAATATTCCAAAACGTACTGAACTTCTGCTATTAATTCTACTTTTAAAGTAAAGCATATTGACATATTTTAAATGTAGATATTGAGCAAATTATTAGCAATTTGATTTACTTGATGGGCAGACTTGAACAGACCCTTTAAATTCAGCAACTCATACGGTTATTAAATATCACAATATTATATTTAAATTCATATGAGAATTCTTGGTTAAATCATTTGCTTATTAATTATTTTTAAAAAATATGCTTAACATATTTTGCTTACATTTTATTGTTACACTATTTTTTTCTTAATAATAATCATACTACGAATGCTCTTTTTCACTGAAATCTGTCTTTCACTGAAACGCACACGTGTATTTATTATATTTTTATCTAATAATTAAAAATAATATGAAAATAATTTCTAAGATTGTTTTAAATAAATAAGAATTATTATAAATTTTAATCACATTTACTAAACTTGATGTGTGATGTCAATTTCTTACAGGTTAAATATATTTGACCCAAAACAATGGATGGAAAAAAGCAATTTTAAATACATTAAAAATAATACGGGCTATAAACACAGCAAAATATTACTTATTTTCACCAATAAATTATCTTGAATGCAAGTAAATAGTCTTTTCAGAATGCAAACCAAGGCAATCAAATCACCAAGAACAAGTCAGAGAAATTTTTATATCAGTTCTATCAAACTTTATATTTTACACTAAAATATATATATATATATATATATATATTTTTATATATATATATATATATATATATATATATATATATATATATATATATATATATATATATATATTCCCAAAGTGATTAGCTACACAAAGATAAATGCTTATACAACAGTTATGTATTTATAGTCTCTGGTCAAATCATAAAATACTTATTGATAATTATATATAGTGAATGTACCATTTACAATATTTTGATTTAATTATATATTTACTATTATGTAAAGATTATAAAATATGAAGTAAAATACATAACTCTAATACCAAAAACATCAAAATGAATATAAAACAAACCAATATTAAAACGTATTTTTGTATATTTATATTGTAAAATTAACGTCAACAATAACAGTTAATTTGCATTGATCCTAGGTCACAAAAATACAGTCCTCAAAAAGTGTTTATCTTAAAATAAATTGGGTTTTATTTCATTTATATGGCTTAGTCGTTTTGTTTATTTAAGGGCATGGGAAGAACAGATGTTTGAGAATTTTGCATATAGAAATAAATGGAAATCATAAAATACTTATTGATAATTATATGTAGTGAATGTACCATTTACAATGATTTGATTTAATTATATATTTACTATTATGTAAAGATTATAACATATGAAGTAAAATACATAACTCTAATACCAAAAACATCAAAATGAATATAAAACAAACCAATATTAAAACGTATTTTTGTATATTTTTATTGTAAAATTAACGTCAACAATAACAGTTAATTTGCATTGATCCTAGGTCACAAAAGTACAGTCGTCAAAAAGTGTTTACCTTAAAATAAATTGGGTTTTATTTCATTTATATGGCTTAATCGTTTTGTTTATTTAAGGGCATGGGAAGAACAGATGTTTGAGAATTTGCATATAGAAATAAATGGATGTACATGAAAAATTAAAATATGGATTAAGTAATAAAAATAAATGTTATATCATAAACAAACAACAAATAAGTCCATAAAATTAAATATCTTAGTAGTAAATAGAAATTTTTAACTAGATATAAATTGACAAAAATGAACAAAAAAAAAAACCATAAAAAGCACTAAAGTGTTAAAATCCATTAATCCTGTGTTAAATTTTCAGTTCTTTTACTTACAAGATATCCCATGACAATTTTAGAAAACATGTAAAATGTAACTTTTGATTGATGGATTTTAAATCTTAGCAGTACTACTGTCTTTTTTTTTAAATCAATAAAAGCTTTTTATGTTTCAAAATTAGACAAATAAACTAACAAATAGTAAAAAAGAGTTGAGTTAATCAAGTAATGATATCTCTAATATACATACTATCATGTAATAGCTTGTACTATTATTTAATTATCTTTGTATTCTTCTGTTGCTTTCATTATTTTTATGTTACTATTATAATCTTTCAAATAAGGCGAGTTTATTGCTAAGCTTCGAATGAATAAATAAATGTAAATTTGTTTCATGTATTTTTTTATACATAAAAAAAAAAAAAAATCACGACTCGTTTTCTAGAAAACTAATTCACAAAAATTTGCTCTTAAGTTGAAATTTAGACATTTTTAATTTTATGTTTTATTTTTCATTGATACCTTTGCTGTCATACCGTCATGTTGAATGCTTAAGATGAAATATATGATATGAAAAATTTCAAAGGGTTTTTAGTTGTAGACAATTGAAGTGCATGAATACGAAATCAGATTTCCTATTAATAATCATCATGTTTCCTCAAAAAAACTATCATCGTTTAAAAGCCGAACAATAGTTTTAATGAATCTCATTTAACAGTTAAGATAGTGTTGTAATTTTAATAATCCTGTAACTAACAGCAACTATTAAGCATTTAGCATAGAAGACATATAACACTACTTTCTTAAAAGTAAACACTAATTGTGTCTTTATAACAACATGTTTAGTTAAATAAAAGCAAACTAATTTCTCAAATTAATAAAAATAACATTTAAGTGAGAGAAGAGAGAGAACATTATTGAATGTTTGTAGAAATAGTTGCAATAGTGCTAATGTGTACCTTATAAATATAATTAATGCAATTGGAGTTTATATATATATATATGAAAAAAAAAACAAGTTAAAAACTTGCTAACGCTTTTAGTTATGTCAACAGATGGCGTTCTACCAAAAACACCATCAAGCGTATGTTTACATAAACGTCAGAGCAAGCATTCACTATCTCTAACTTTAATTCCACTTTCAGATCATGATTTCAAGCTATTTGCTATCATCAGTGAAAGATAGAAATTTTAGAAACTAGATCTAAACACAAACTCTGAGCGTTTATTAAACAGTTTCTATTCAGCTTACAAGCATGAATCTTTTAAACACGTAATGTCTTCAAACTCAGCATAGCAAGCCAGATAGCTATATGGATCTGATCTCAGTTCAGCATCACCACATAGTAGAAGCCTCTGCAATATATATCATTGCTAGAAAGACCTCAAAAGTACATTTAAGAAAAACAAAAAAACAAGTTAAAAACTTGCTAACACTTGTATTTATGTCAACATATGGCGTTCTACCAAAAACACCATCAAGCATATGTTTACATAAATGTCAGAGCAAGCATTCACTATCTCTAACTTTAATTTCACTTTCAGATCATGATTTCAAGCTATTTGCTATCATCAGTGAAAGTCAGGAATTTTAGAAACTAGATCTAAACACAAACTCTGAGTGTTTATGAAACAGTTTCTATTCAGAAAAAAAAACAAAAACTTAAAAACTTGCTAATACTTGCTATGCTGAGTTTGAAAACATTACATGTCTAAAAGATTCATGCTTGCAAGCTGAATAGAAACTGTTTCATAAACGCTCAGAGTTTGTGTTTAGATCTAGTTTCTAAAATTACTGTCTTTCACTGATGATAGCAAATAGCTTGAAATCATGATCTGAAAGTGGAATTAAAGTTAGTGATAGTGAATGCTTGCTCTGACATTTATGTAAACATATGCTTGATGGTGTTTTTGGTAGAACGCCATCTGTTGACATAAATACAAGCATTAGCAAGTTTTTAACTTGTTTTTGTTTTTCATAAATGTACCTTTGAGATCTTTTTAGCAATGATATTTATTGCAGAGGCTTCTACTATGTGGTGATGCTGAACTGAGATCAGACCCATATAGATATCTGGCTTGCTATGCTGAGTTTGAAGACATTACGTGTCTAAAAGATTCATGCTTGCAAGCTGAATAGAAACTGTTTCATAAACGACCAGAGTTTGTGTTTAGATCTAGTTTCTAAAATTACTGTCTTTCACTGATGATAGCAAATAGCTTGAAATCATGATCTGAAAGTGGAATTAATGTTAGAGATAGTGAATGCTTGCTCTGATGTTATGTAAACATACACTTGATGGTGTTTTTGGTAGAATGCCATCTGTTGACATAAATACAAGCATTAGCAAGTTTTTAACTTGTTTTTTGTTTTTCATAAATGTACCTTTGAGGTCTTTCTAGCAATGATTTATATTGCAGAGGCTTCTACTATGTGGTGATGTTAAACTGAGATCAGACCCATATAGCTATTTGGCTTGCTATGCTGAGTTTGAAGACATTACATGTCTAAAAGATTCATGCTTGTAAGCTGAATAGAAACTGTTTCATAAACGCTCAGAGTTTGTGTTTAGATCTAGTTTCTAAAATTCCTGTCTTTCACTGATGATAGCAAATAGCTTAAAATCATGATCTGAAAGTGGAATTAAAGTTAGAGATAGTGAATGTTTGCTCTGACGTTTATGTAAACATATGCTTGACGGTGTTTTTGGTAGAACTCCATCTGCTGACATATATATATATATATATATATATATATATATATATATATATATATATATATATATATATATATATATATATATATATATATATATATATATATATATATATATATATAAACAAAAAAAGACTTATAAATCCAATAAATAATATTATATTTCAAACCAGAGGACTGGTTATATATTAATATTTTGATATATATATATATATATATATATATATATATATATATATATATATATATATATATATATATATATATATATATATATATATATATATATATATATATATATATATATATATATATATATATATATATATATATATATAATTTCTGGGAGCTTTTGTGTAATAAAAATATAATAGATAAATAGCTGAAATTTCAGTGAAATAAAAATTACATTTCTCAGAGCTTCTTTCTCAAATCATAAGAATATGGGTGGTGAGATTTACATTTTTTTTTTTACTTTGTCCTCATTCTTAGATGCTATGCTTTGAGAAGATTTAAAATATATATATATTATGCTCCAGTAGTCTTTTCCAAACATTGTTAATTTTCTTTAACTCATACATTTTATTATGCTCCTAGGCCTTTTAAAAACCTTAATGACATCCTACAGAAAACACTGGCCATATTGTTCAGTTTTTGCCACAATATATGTTTTAACAAAATCGATGTCATCAGTTAATTTAATATGTAGATAAATGGCTGATGAATTAGATTTTTCTCTAACTGCCAATATTTTTTTTCCTTTCTTATATTCCATATATAATTGGTCTGTCCAATATATGAATGTATGGAATTCCATATAATCCACAACTCTGCACAGTAATTTAATCTTTAGAGAATTCAGATATTTCACAATTTTTCAAAATGTAGTATAAATAGTGAGAATATTTTTTAAAACATTATCAATTTTTTCAGTTACTCTCTTTATATATGGCAGATAGTTTTAATTTTTGAAGTAAACATATAAAAAATTATTACTTTAAAAGTTAAGAATGTTCTGCCATATATAATAATAGTAACTAATAAAATTGGTAGAATTTTGAAGAAAAATAATAACCACACAACTTATATTACATTTATAAAAAAATAATGAGGAATTTCCATGCTCTAGTGATAAAATTTCTTTGGAGTGTCATGTTACATATAAATTTCCATGTGGAGTTTGCTTATATTTATATACTAAACAAACCAATCATAGAATAAACATAAAAAAAAATACATTTTGGCAGTTTGAGTAAAACTTAATTCATCATCCAATAAATCACACATTCAATTAATTAACCATGACATCAATTTAAATAACACACATATTAGAGCAAAAAAAATATAATCAGTGATTACTAAGTGAAGGTAAAGAAATTTCTAAAAGGTCCAAGACCACAAATGAAAAGTGTGAATTAAAAAAAAAAGATATAACAATATTTTGTATAAGCTACTGGAGATTAAAATATTTTTAACACTTCTCAACCAATAGAATTTGAGAATGAGGAGAAAGTATCAAAGGAAAAAAATAATGATTTTCAAAACACACATATTCTTGTGATTTAGAAATAAAAGCTCTAAAGAAAGTACTTATTACTGCACTGAAATGTCAGCTATATATCTATTACATTTTTAATATATGGAAGCTATCTGAAATAATACTAAAAAAATAATCATTTGTTCATGAAAATATTAGAATTAATATTGTACAACCTCCCTTTGTTTACATGTACATTGAGCTATGTTTAATTTAATGTTTAGATAAAAGCCTTGTTTAATTATTACAACGTACAGTGGTAAAATATATGTTGTCTTCAGCCTTGTATAATTATGAGTTTAATAAATCTTAAGTGGCATATTTCATATAGTTGATAAATTAATTTCATTCTGAATTACCAACAACGTTGACAAAATATGATTATAAACAAAATAACTACCAATTTTAGATTAAATAATTCTATTCTTGATTCTTGTGTTCAAGATTTTTGAGTGCTTTTATGTCATAGCCTGAGGTAAAGTGATTTATTCTTTATATATATTATAATTTGTGGATATATCTGTTGAATTTTCCTAAGATAAATATTACTGTCAGTTATTTATAGACAGAAATTAATGAAAATAGAAAACAATAAGAAACAGTAAATCATTTCTATATTCAAAAATGTGCAATTATGACTGCACCTTTTTATTTGTTATATGAGACTAAACAACTAATTTATATATTTACAGTAGAAGGAAAGAAAGTTAACTTTTCCCATTTTTTAAAAAATAAATAATATATTATTCCACCACTTAGTCAAAACACTGTTAATTTTTTTTATTCACAATTCTTATTTATGATCCTGGGCCATTTAAAATTTTCTGTAGTTTTCATTAGCAGTCTTAGACTATATTTTTCAATTTTTTTGGCAAATAGGTGTTTATTAAAATTTATGACATATTTACTTAATTTTATGTGTGAATAAAGGGTTGATCAATTGAATAATATTCTAATTTTCAAAAAAATATTATTCCTTTATTGTGTTTATTCTATGAATGGGCTGTTCTATGTAAGAAAGTAAATGAACATCACATGAAATTTCATATATACCCTGACATTCCAGAGTAAGCTATAGAGATTTTTAACCCTTTTCCCACGCTCGACGAGGCTCCTCGTCGACATCTGAAATCACTCTAACTCAGTTCGTTTTCATACGAAAAAATTCGTTAAATACGTATTGAATTCGTTTTTAAAAGTTCTGTACGATGGTGACATCTTCCGATTTATTTTAGAAGTAAAAAATAGAAAAAAACGCATTTAAACCTAAACAAAGAAGGAACATTATTTGTGATTGGTTCTTAGCATGCTCTCAGCCGAAAAAGCCATTCTGATTGGCTGGAAAGAACAAAGAAACTGCCTGATCAAAGAAAATAAAGAAAAACGCTGAGATTTTCATTTCGAATACGATTTAAATTATTATTAAATAATATTTATGGAAATTAAACATAATTTTCAGAGAGAATAATAAAAAAACAAAATTATTTTCGAAAAATATTGAAGATTTTAGTACAAATATTGAAGTTGTAATAAAAAGAAATATTTACTTTTCTATAACGTAAAAGTCGATCTTTTTGTTTACATTATAACTTTTATGTTGCCGATATTCAATATCTTAGAATAAATAAATAGCAATTTATTTTTGAAAGAACTTTCGTTGTCTTCACAACCTTAAAAATTAATTATATACTTTTTATAAACGTATCTGAGTTGAATTTAATATTATAGGCGAATATGTTTTAACAATAGGCTTTGTCTTCAGTTTGTGAGTTGGCCAATTAAAAGATTTGATTTTTATCTGATACAACCAATGATAATAACTGTAGAGATTTTTTTAAAAGATCAAAAACATAAATAAGAAGTATGAATTGAAGAAAATTAACAATATTTGGAATAAGGTATTAGAAAATAAAATACATTTTTTTTAATTTTTTAACCAATTGAATGTAAATATTAGGAAAAAATAAGAAAAGAAAAGAAAATTAAATCTCACCACAGACATTTTTATGATTTGACAAACAAGAATCTCTGATAAAAATACGTTTTTATTATATTGAAATGACATCTATTTAGCTATTATATATTTACTACACAGTAGTTCCTAGAAATAATATTATGAATTCATTATTTATATATGAGAATAGTAGTATTAATATATATAATGAAACAGTCGGAACTGAGTTCGATCCTAGCTTCATATTAGCCATAAGCCCACTTCAAACCCTAAAACTACCCTTAAATTTCTGATGCAATGGGGCTTTATACGTTCAATCCACGCTAATTTCCACAAATAATAACTTATTTCATAAATGCATATTAAAATTAATTAGTTTCAAATTTAAATTGATCAATTCTATTAATAAATTCTTGATAGAATTATTCATGAATTTATATATTATAACTGCATGGATTGTGCATATATATTTGTAAATATTTAAATATATATAATTGTTTAAATGTTTCATTGCATCGGGAATGTTTGATTTTATTTTTAAATAATTTGTTAAAGTTTTATTGATTAAAAGCTACATTCTTTCGATAAGCTTTCAGATTTTCTCTTTCCAAAAACAACAGTTAAAGTTTTATTAATTAAAAAAAAATAAGGATTTCCTAATTAAAATCATTTTCTGATTTTAAGAATTCATTTACTAATTAGAAAATGAATTCAAGTTAATGAGTTTGAAAGCCTTATTGAAGGAATGTATCTAAAAACAACCAGTAAATCTAAAAACATTGATAATGAAAAAAGCACTACCCTGAAGGCATCAGATGACAGATATATAGCTCTGAAAAGTTTGGAGAAGCCATCTTTGTTGTAGAGAAGTGCAGTCAACTCTGTGTGTTTTTAAATTATAAAATTAAATAGTGTTTCGATCATGGTGAAGGGCTAAAATGTCAGGAATATGGCTATGGTTTCTGAAGTCCCCTAACAATCTTCAATGAGGCTGATGAATCTTCTCTGGACCAATCATGCTGCTAAAATTATGAAAAGGCACTAAAATGCTGTTCCAGTAATCAACTAAATGCATGCCTATGTTTTTTTTACCAACTCGGACATGTAACCTAAGAAAACTAGCCCTGGAAGAAATGGGTAATATATTTCCATAATGAACATTAAGCTTTCTGGCCAGTTTCTGAACTTTACTTTACACTCCCTTTAAGAGCTCTTCTCATTTATAATGTAATAATCTTTATTAAACCCTTTATTTATGCTATTGTAAATCATATTGTAATTCTCTCAACCTCTAGTCTTTAAGTTTCCTTTCTTATGATGGTGGATCATTTACTATACTATATATATATATATATATATTGGGTGATTTATTAATGTCGTTTATTTTAATTATATGCCAATAATATTTTGACTCAATAAACTCATTTGTTCTATTTGCCTTATGCAGAAAATATAATATTAAATCTGATAACAATTCTCGTCCATTAGAGTTAGATTTATACAGTTCTATCAATCATCGAGTCAAAAGAAATTATGAAATGTTTATTTTTATAGTAAATTATTAGCTCCATTTCTCACCTATGTCCCCAGCTCCTATCTAATTTACAAATGTTTATATATTCAGATATATAATGTTAAAATGTTTTTTCTTGTATTCACTAATATTTATTTATTTATTCATATCTAATCGTAAAATGTTTTTATTGCAACAGGGCTGATAAAGGATGAAATATATTTCTAATTCAACTTTGTTATTTAAGATTCAGGAAGTGCAAGATGATTGGGGCATAATTAATATGATTTACAAATACTTTAAAATAGTTTTCATTAAAATCTCATTTGACTTTAATTAATTGATCAAGTCATCATGTAGAGCATTCTATATGGGTTTTAGTATTCAAACGATGACTATCAAGTCATCATCTTCAAATGTTGCTGATGTAGGGCAATCTTCCACTCCTTTAGGCTGGTCGGTGATCATATTTCTGTTATTTTAAATTATCGAGAAAGAAAGCACTTCCTCTCCTGTTCATATTAGTCAAAGGGCATAAAACTTATCAGACGCAAGCTGCCATAGGACTTCGATTATCGACTAGCTATTATCTTTCAATTTTATTTGATAACTCATAATTTGTCAGCACCGTTGCCTCGCTGTTCCGGTAAAGCCCACTCTAATGCTTGTAATTTGTGATGAAGTGATTTCAATTAAAGTCCAACAAATTCTCCGTTATATTTGATTAAATAATTTTTCCAATAAAGATTGAAGTTATGCTCTAAAATACAAATCTTGTTCTTCATGAATGAATTTGTGAATGTGAAAATAAATCTCACATTCTGTCATAATAAAATTAGAGTAATAATTTCCTTTACTAATGAATGCCTTTATCTGCCTTTATTTTCTTGTTGGGGGCATAGACATAGAATACCAATATTGCGTAGTACTTGTTGCCATATAATAAGGTCCACCACTCATATTATAACTATAAACTTTGTTTAAGGACTAGAATTAATTAATTTAATCTTTATTTAAAATTCAAACCAAACAAATAATTATTATTAAATATTTTTTAAACACACTTTGTTTCTTAAGTCTTTTCATTCATAATTATTTTACTGTTAATGCCCACTGTCTGTGTTGGCAACCCAAACATATACATATGATTCGATTTAAAATTATTTTAGTCAGTCCATTATCCGATATTAATGTCAGTTCAGGGGCCTCTGATCCTCACCAACCATTGAGCTAGTTTCTTGGCACATAGCACTGTGCTGTCGATTTAGATCTACTAATCTGAGCTGATGAGTTGGGTTTGAATTCAGTTTGAACCAGCTGGGTTTGGATCTGACTTGCAGTTATTTTGGTTGGTAATTTGGTTGGTATAATATATATATATATATATATATATATATATATATATATATATATATATATATATATATATATATATATATATATATATATATATATATATATATATATATATATATATATATATATATATATATATATATATATATATATAAACCATTATCAATCCACTGGAGGATGAAGGGTTCTCCAAGTTTAATCCATCTTATCTGATCTTTAGCTTCTCTTCTCCACATCACCTTTGTACACTTTCTTATTTCATCCGTCCATTTTACATGTGGTCTCTTTCTGGGTTTTTTATAATCTCCTGAAATTCAGTTTAAGATTTCAATTGTCCATATATTATCATCTATTCTACCAATATGTCCAGCCCAACTCCACTTCAATCTTTTAATGTTTTCAATGATGTAAGTAACACCTGTTTGTTATCTTACCCACACATTGTGTTTTCGATCTCTTTTTGCTACTCCCAATATACATCTGTCCATACTTCTTTGAGTGGTCTGGAGTCTCTGTATTGCTATTCTATTAATTGTCCAAGACTCAGATCCATGAGTAAAAACTGGTAAAATACATTTATTAAAAACCTTCCTTTTCAACCACATAGGCATATTTCCTTTTAGTATCAAGTTATTTCTACCAAAAGCACTCCAACCAAGTTTAATTCTATGATTAATTTTATCCATTATGTTTCCATGTGTATTGATATTCTGGCAAAGTCATTTGTAACTGTTAAGTTCTTCTAATTCATCATGATCAATCTTTATTTTCATATTTTGAGCAAATCGATTAAACATTACTTTAGACTTTTAAACATTTATCTTTAGTCCTACTTTCCAACTTTCATCTGATAACTTATGCAAAATTTTCTGTAAGTCTGAAGCATTATTTGCAAAAACAACTATATTATCTGCAAAAGCTAAATGACTTAAATAATCTCCATTTACTTTCACTTCTTTAGTTTCCCATTTTAATCCACAAAATACTTTTTGGAACACTGCTGTAAAAAGTTTTGAAGATATTGTGTCACCTGGTCTTTCACTATTCTCAATGTTAACTTTCCCGGTATCATTATGTAATCTAATTGTTGCTGTTGCATTTTTATAAATCATTAAAATATGACAATATCCTGGATCTATATTTTGATGATCCAATGTTTTAAACACTGAAGGCAGGTTTACAGAATCAAATGTCTTTTCATAATCTACAAATCCAAAACATAATGGCAACTCATATTCATTTGTTTTTTCTATAACTTCTCTCAATACCTGGATATGAACTACTTTATACTTTGAACTCATTATTTTAAACATATCAAAAGTAGAAATTTTATATATCTATATATATATATATATATATATATATCTTACAACTTTATATATATATATATGAAAAACAAAAACAAGTTTTAATCACATTAAAAACCTGCTGTCGCTTGTATTTATGGTCAATAGATGGCGTTTTACCAAAAACATCGACTTTGTTTTTGTTTTTCATAAATGTACCTTTAAAGGTTTCTGCAATGATATAGATTGCAGAGGCTTTGACTATGTGGGGAAACTGAACTGAGATCAGACCCATATAGCTATCTAGCTTGTTTGGTTGAGTTTGAAAACTTTATTGGTCTGAAAAATTTCATGCTTGCAAACTGGTAGAAACTTTGTGCATAAACACTTGGAGTCAGTGTTTAGATCTAGTTTCTTGGCTCTGTCCTTCACTGATGATAGCAAATCAGCTTGAAATCAGCTGATCTGAAGGTGGGATAAAATGAAAGAGATAGTTAATTCTGACTTTTTGATTGTTTATGTAAACAATACACTTGGTCGGTGTTTTTGGTAAAATGCCATCTATTGATAATATATATATATATATATATATATATATATATATATATATATATATATATATATATATATATATATATATATATATATATATATATATATATATATATATATATATAAACAGGATTCAGTACTAATGGTATGTGTGTGATTATATTGAAGCCTCACATTGTAGGCATAAAATGCATTGAAAAAAATATATGTACCTATCAAAACACATTGATCCATCTAACATGAACTGGAACTCACAAAATATACATCAAACCCAGTCCAGCCTGAGATTTTAGGTCAGGGACCAGCCTGAATTTGAACCCATTCTTTAAGTTTCAGATCAAACCCCTAATGAATAACATAACCATGATGGCATACAATAATTTATTATAAAAACAGCCCAAGCAGAGATGAGATGACAATGATACATTTTATCTAAACTAGACTATGTATAAACACGATTGTATGTGTTGAAGTGGAGAAAAAGGAAATTGAACTACTCAAACAAGTTTGAGAATAAAAAAAATATAGTTTAATATAATGGCAAATTATTATACATTATGACTTAATTATATACATTTATATGTGCATGAATGAGCTAGTGGTCTACCAAATGATAGATATTACAGATTGAAGTTCACACAAAGGGTAGTCATATGCTCTTTTATTAACTAAATATTAAATATAATTTAACACATCTCTTTGGTGGGTACAGTATTAAGATTCCAATCAAACATTAAAAAAAGATTGCATAATCTTGCGATGAATGCTTTGGTTTATGGTTTTGAAACATCATGACAAACATTATTTCAGTGAGCATTTGAAGATTCATTATATATATATATATATATATATATATATATATATATATATATATATATATATATATATATATATATATATATATATATATATATATATATATATATATATATATTTCCATGTCATTATGGTCATGAAAATAAACAAAATACATTTGAAAGGTTATATTTGAATCTATGACAAAATATTGTTTGAAAAATTATTTTACTCAATATTTAAAAGACAGAATGCTTGATTTTTTCCAAGGAATATACTCTTAAATACAGAAATAATAAATTACAACAATGGAATTTTATAAGATTGCAATGAATTTAATCAAATAAAACTAATAGTAGTTGGAATTTATATATATTTTGAGCAGAGCACAATTTTAATATTACAGCACTAAAATTAGGTCATAAGAAAAAAGAAATATTAACAAGTATAAGTGATGGTACTGACAATGGTGTAGAAATAAAAAGTAGTCTCATGCTTCTGGATGAAATCTAAAGCCCCTTCTTGGGCAGTTCTTGGAGGAAAGTAGATAGGAATGCAATGGATATCACTGATATGCAGATGCCTTTTATACAAAGAAAGTGGATAGGAATAGCATGTGTCAAACAGAAAAAAATCACCGCTAGAAGCACTTTTATACAAAATAAGTCCTGGGAATCTCAACTATCCATAGGACTGGAAAAGAGAAGCCATCTATGGGTTCAATCTTCTTGCCACATCCAGATTCGAAGCACATATATATATATATATATATATAATGAAACAGACAGATCGGAGAACCGATCTTCGTTTCATGTGTTTTCATGTACGGTAATTCAAACCACTGTTCGCCCGCAGTGAGGTTTTGTCTATTTCAAATTATAATAAAATTTAGTTATGTATTTTATAGTTATAAATAAATATGTAAAGATCCCGTATATAAATGTCACAGACCACGAAATAATATTTGTGTGTGCGTGGTTTGTGAATTTATATCATTTAATTTAAAGTTTCAGTGCGGGCGTATTTGTTTTAAATTTTAGTTTTAAAATTGTATAAAGTCGTCTAAAAATACTGATCAAAAATCACATTCCTTTGATCAGTGTTTTTAATTAAAATCTAATTGCACAAATGTTCAGAGCAATTAAGTTGTAGTCAAAATTAGTAAGGAATTTTGATATGTAATTACTGTATCGATTTAAAAATAGGATATTAAATTAAAAGATTGCTAAAAACAGATAATTGATTGTTGGTCAAGCTTGAGGAAGTAGGCGGAGCCTAAAACAAAAACAAGTCGGAAAGGTCAGCAGTGGCAAATTTTAGAGAAAAACGGACATTCTAACTTTGGTCGTGTTTGAGAGAGGTAGTCTCGAGACAACACAGCAGTTAATAATAATTCAAATATCTTATTAAGAAGTTTACCAGTGAATCGCCATGTTCATGGGCTAATTGCCAGGAGCTGGTCCTTGCCCGCCAATATGGATCCTCGTGCCGCTGTTTGATCATGTTTCATATACTTCAGAATTTCCAACTTCCAATCTCAAAATTTACTATGCCTTACAAATAACTTTCAAAAATGCGCGCCTACGTTCGTCGGAAATATCAATCGGGAAAAGCAAGCCGGATGAAGAAAGAAGAGTAACTGTGTTACACGAACTTTTAACTTTCTCCCGAGCTTAATGCTATCAATCAAATAAATTACATGTAAGTTTTTATATCATTTATAATGCTATTATTTAACCTGTCAGTAAATTTTCTTTTCTTTTTTTTAACCCTCTGCTCTAGTCTTTAGAAATAATTTATAACATTTGTAATTAATCGTAATAATCATTTAAATGAATGCATTTATATTGTTTTGTGTATTGCTTATTCCATAAACAAACGATGCCAATAGTAAACTAGTGTACTATAACGATCAAGTTATTTTAAAAGTAATCCCACTTTCTGAATTAAATATTCTTTCACATTCCGAGTTGATAAATGTTAAGTCACTTTATTATTCTATGTTAAGTTGTTATAAAATTACAATCTAAGTTTCAATATTAAATATATATATAATAGTTTCAAAGTGTTCATTAATGTTATGTATAATATGAGAAATAATTCACTGAATAATTTGATACTATCGCTACCGCCTGTTAACCCGGAGGGTTAGAGTTTCAGAGTAAATTTAACTAATCTTTGTTCTCACCGTCAGTTAATTTCGCTATGTTTTTATTGGGATAAGGATCTCAGCCTGTGGCGTAGAAACAGACAAATAGTTTCCAGGTTTTATATAATTTCTTTTAAAAAATCCGCTTCAAGTATTCGTCCTTCACGTCTGTGGCAATGCCTTCCCTTCGCTGAAGTTAGCGTCTCGCCATTCTACCATTGGGGAATGAAAGCAGTTTTTCTTTCCCGGTAATCTCTTGGATCACCGGGGTTCGAAATGATCCCGGCTGGTTGTCGTGTCCCGGAGCTACTTGGGGGCATTAAGCCTTGTCAAAGTACAAGCCGCCCGGTATTCCGTTAATGCACCGCAATTGATTACTGTAGGGCTTTTGAATCCAGGCAACCACCAGTTCATCTATCTTCCAGGTCGTATTTATATAAAACCACCAGTTCATTTATCTTCCATGTCGCATTTATATAAAACCACCAGTTCATCTATCTTCCATGTCGTATTTATATAAAACCACCAGTTCATCTATCTTCCATGTCGTATTTATATAAAACCACCAGCACATCTATCCTTTATGTCGTATTTATATAAAACCACCTCCACTGTTCGTCTACGTTCCGGCTCGAGCCTATTCTAATAAAATAAGTTAATAAAAATCTTTAGATAAATATTTTTCCAGTGCTCTAATACTCTGATTCTTTTAACCACCCGTCAATCCTTCAATCACACAGCTATTGGCATGAGTTTGTTTATTAAATAAAACGTTCACTAAAGACTAGTAGCCAAATACAAGAGGATTTATGAAGTCTTACCGTACTGTATAACACTATATTTATATGCTGTATATTTCTATTATATAACATTATATTTATCCACTTTCTATTTGTCTTATTTAACACTATATTTATATGCTTTATATTTTGCTTATTAAACACTTTATTTAATTAAATTTTTGTGTCCTCCACCTTATTACTCTCTAAGTCTATTTAGCCACTTACTGTCTGTATTGGCAACTTAAATATATACGTTACATGAATGACCGTTCCAATATCTATAGTCTAATAAACCTATATATCATTAACTGTAAGAACTTAGTCCATGTTCTAAGCTGAGCTAGAAAAGGGATAACCCTGTGCTGGTGTAAAGTCATCATCGGTTGGTCATGCCGGGGTTTGGGTTTGAATTCAGTTGGCGTTTTGGAATTTATTCTTAAACGTGGGCTGGGTTTGAACTCGGGTACTGTGTATGAGTAAGCGTGGTGGATTTATACCGGTACAGTTATTATATTTTTGGTCGCCCTCCGTGGTGCTTCGATGAAGAAATCTCCCACACCCTGCAGAGTGAACGGAAGTAAACAGTTAAATGATAAAAATATTCAATTTTTTTTGTGTCGTTTGTCATAATATTGATACGTATTTGGCGTATTAAAATGCGCAAGTGAAAACTATAGTAATAAAACAAATGTATAAAATTTTTTTTCCCTTACACAAAGGTTCAGTATATAATCCTCCCAAATATTGTTAAGTCAGAGTGAAGATTTTTTTTTGAAAAGAGAGCAGAAGCAATTCGTGAGTGTAATTAATTAAAATAAATGAGTTATTCCATAATGTTTTTGTGAGTTCATTCTTGTCGTTTAAATCATATGAAAAAATAAAGAAGTAGAATTAAGTCCAGTTCTAAAAAAATAAAAACGTGTACGCGTATATATATTTGTGTACGTATATATATATATATTTTCGTTTGTTGTGAAAAATATTTTTTTGAAAAAAGAAGAAAGAAGTAGGATTATTCTTGTGTTTTAAAAATAAAAACGTGTGTGCATATATATGTATGTTGTAATATAAAAAAAAAACCTTACCGGAGTCAGTATTAAATTTTTTTTTGCATATATAAATCTTAAATCAAAAATTATTAGGTCATATAAAAGTATATATTTGGGGATCAGTAGATTAAATTATCTATTGGTCACATGTTGCTGGCTGGCGCCTATCAAATAAATTTGTCAGCAAACATGTTTGTCCATACAGCAGTGGCGAGTGTTGTTTTAAAAGAGAGTAGGGTGGCATATATAAAAAGAGAGAATTACTGACAGAAATACAAAAAAAATACTATGTTATGTACCCATTATGAATATGTATGTATTATAGGACTGAGGAGAACAGTGCGAACTGGGTGAAAGAAAGTTTTTTTTCCCTGTATATTTTTAGTAATGATTTTAGACATGTCATATGATATTCCTAAATAAAGAAAAAAAAGCGTAGATAACAAAAACCAGACTGAACGTAGGCGAAGGAAGAAAGAGAGAAAGGAAGTAAGCCACACAAACAGTATCAGCAGCGGAGGAGGATTTGGCACAAGGAGCAGGGATCAGTAACCTTTTATGATATATATAAAAATCAAAGCGTTGTACAAAGCGAATTTTTATGTTGAAGACATTTATCAGTAAAAACGAAGCAGAAATGGCAGAAATAGAAGGAAACAAACAGAGGGAGCACGATCGCGATGCGAAGTTTAACGCGATCCTCAGAGAGGGGAGAGAGGACAGGAAGATTATGATGATGATGTTGGAGAGGCTGGGAAGGATCGAGGAAGCATATGGCATCCAAGCCAACTCAAATCTAGAAAATGTAAAGCGTCAGCAAGAAATAAATCCCTCTGAAGACCCAAAAATAGAAAATGAAGATGACCTGGCCACACCAAAAGAAGTTGGGGGCAGTAAAGAAATTATTAGTGCGAGGAGTGGAGCAGAGGACACAGAACCTCAACCAACTAAAATAAGGTTGGAACCCCATGAGATTGGATTAATGAATACAAATGCCAACTCTACTCAACAAAAATGTAAGGAATTAGATTTGACAGAGATTACTCATAGCCAAAGTTTTACTCTAGCAGATTTAGCCAAGAATGAAGAAAGTACTGAGGAAATGGTGGTTTCAAATTTACTGCAAGCCAGCCCATCCCAAAGTGATTATATCAGTTTACCACCATCTAATGGAGTGGCTGTATCGATGATGAAAAATATTAATAGAACAATACATACTGTTATGGATGAATCTTCTGAAATCATAATTAATGAGAAGTTATATTTTCATAATAATTATAAAGATGTTCTGTGGAAAAGTGGATTAATGAAGTCATCAAAGTTAAAGTTTAAAAATGATGCTGAATGGCCTCTTGATATGAAAACGAAGAAAGTGGACAGATCTTTAGTTGTGTACAATGCTGCCCATTTTAATAAAACCTATAATTATTTGTTTATGAAATATGATCAGAACAAAATTGATGAGGAGCTGAACTCATTTAACAGAAATAATAAACTTTGTTTTAAAGCATGGACATATGTTAAAAAAAATAGTTTCATAAAAAATGGAGAAAGACTTCTCAACTCCCAAAGTGAAAATGTTATAATGGATGCCATTAGGTCACAGAAGGTTAGAGAAATTCTTTTAAAGCAAGATACTTTTAATAATGAACAATATAATAATATACCAAAGCACAATATTGTGACCGCTTTTGCTATTTTAGTAAGAAATCTAAAAAGACATACCTATAAACCTTATATACCTCCCGACCCAGGGAAAAGGTAGAGATATACAAAATGATAACCCGGAAAATGACCACTATGACATGCACATGATGATGAGAAAAGGAATTACGGCAATATACCCACCTTTATAAATATTAAGTTCAAACCCTCACCCAGACTGTTCTCCAAGGTCAAATCAATAAAAAAATCAATTATGTAAAAAAATGAATGAAGAAAATGTTAATCAGAAATTATGTATAATCATTTTTTTTTGTTGTTTTTTTTTATAAAGTGACAAGAAATGAAACAGACAGATCGGAGAACCGATCTTCGTTTCATGTGTTTTCATGTACGGTAATTCAAACCACTGTTCGCCCGCAGTGAGGTTTTGTCTATTTCAAATTATAATAAAATTTAGTTATGTATTTTATAGTTATAAATAAATATGTAAAGATCCCGTATATAAATGTCACAGACCACGAAATAATATTTGTGTGTGCGTGGTTTGTGAATTTATATCATTTAATTTAAAGTTTCAGTGCGGGCGTATTTGTTTTAAATTTTAGTTTTAAAATTGTATAAAGTCGTTTAAAAATACTGATCAAAAATCACATTCCTTTGATCAGTGTTTTTAATTAAAATCTAATTGCACAAATGTTCAGAGCAATTAAGTTGTAGTCAAAATTAGTAAGGAATTTTGATATGTAATTACTGTATCGATTTAAAAATAGGATATTAAATTAAAAGATTGCTAAAAACAGATAATTGATTGTTGGTCAAGCTGCATCGCTAGAGGCTAGAGAAAGTAGGCGGAGCCTAAAACAAAAACAAGTCGGAAAGGTCAGCAGTGGCAAATTTTAGAGAAAAACGGACATTCTAACTTTGGTGGTGTTTGAGAGAGGTAGTCTCGAGACAACACAGCAGTTAATAATAATTCAAATATCTTATTAAGAAGTTTACCAGTGAATCGCCATGTTCATGGGCTAATTGCCAGGAGCTGGTCCTTGCCCGCCAATATGGATCCTCGTGCCGCTGTTTGATCATGTTTCATATACTTCAGAATTTCCAACTTCCAATCTCAAAATTTACTATGCCTTACAAATAACTTTCAAAAATGCGCGCCTACGTTCGTCGGAAATATCAATCGGGAAAAGCAAGCCGGATGAAGAAAGAAGAGTAACTGTGTTACACGAACTTTTAACTTTCTCCCGAGCTTAATGTTATCAATCAAATGAATCATATGTAAGTCTTTATATCATTTATAATGCTATTATTTAACCTGTCAGTAAATTTTCTTTTCTTTTTTAACCCTCTGCTCTAGTCTTTAGAAATAATTTATAACATTTGTAATTAATCGTAATAATCATTTAAATGAATGCATTTATATTGTTTTGTGTATTGCTTATTCCATAAACAAACGATGCCAATAGTAAACTAGTGTACTATAACGATCAAGTTATTTTAAAAGTAATCCCACTTTCTGAATTAAATATTCTTTCACATTCCGAGTTGATAAATGTTAAGTCACTTTATTATTCTATGTTAAGTTGTTATAAAATTACAATCTAAGTTTCAATATTAAATATATATAATAGTTTCAAAGTGTTCATTAATGTTATGTATAATATGAGAAATAATTCACTGAATAATTTGATACTATCGCTACCGCCTGTTAACCCGGAGGGTTAGAGTTTCAGAGTAAATTTAACTAATCTTTGTTCTCACCGTCAGTTAATTTCGCTATGTTTTTATTGGGATAAGGATCTCAGCCTGTGGCGTAGAAACAGACAAATAGTTTCCAGGTTTTATATAATTTCTTTTAAAAAATCCGCTTCAAGTATTCGTCCTTCACGTCTGTGGCAATGCCTTCCCTTCGCTGAAGTTAGCGGCTCGCCATTCTACCATTGGGGAATGAAAGCAGTTTTTCTTTCCCGGTAATCTCTTGGATCACCGGGGTTCGAAATGATCCCGGCTGGTTGTCGTGTCCCGGAGCTACTTGGGGGCATTAAGCCTTGTCAAAGTACAAGCCGCCCGGTATTCCGTTAATGCACCGCAAGTGATTACTGTAGGGCTTTTGAATCCAGGCAACCACCAGTTCATCTATCTTCCATGTCGTAGTTATATAAAACCACCAGTTCATTTATCTTCCATGTCGCATTTATATAAAACCACCAGTTCATCTATCTTCCATGTCGTATTTATATAAAACCACCAGTTCATCTATCTTCCATGTCGTATTTATATAAAACCACCAGCACATCTATCCTTTATGTCGTATTTATATAAAACCACCTCCACTGTTCGTCTACGTTCCGGCTCGAGCCTATTCTAATAAAATAAGTTAATAAAAATCTTTAGATAAATATTTTTCCAGTGCTCTAATACTCTGATTCTTAACCACCCGTCAATCCTTCGATCACACAGCTATTGGCATGAGTTTGTTTATTAAATAAAACGTTCACTAAAGACTAGTAGCCAAATACAAGAGGATTTATGAAGTCTTACCGTACTGTATAACACTATATTTAGATGCTGTATATTTCTATTATATAACCTTATATTTATCCACTTTCTATTTGTCTTATTTAACACTATATTTATATGCTTTATATTTTGCTTATTAAACACTTTATTTAATTAAATTTTTGTGTCCTCCACCTTATTACTCTCTAAGTCTATTTAGCCACTTACTGTCTGTATTGGCAACTTAAATATATACGTTACATAAATGACCGTTCCAATATCTATAGTCTAACAAACCTATATATCATTAACTGTAAGAACTTAGTCCATGTTCTAAGCTGAGCTAGAAAAGGGATAACCCTGTGCTGGTGTAAAGTCATCATCGGTTGGTCATGCCAACCTATATATCATTAACTGTAAGAACTTAGTCCATGTTCTAAGCTGAGCTAGAAAAGGGATAACCCTGTGCTGGTGTAAAGTCATCATCGGTTGGTCATGCCGGGGTTTGGGTTTGAATTCAGTTGGCGTTTTTGGAATTTATTCTTAAACGTGGGCTGGGTTTGAACTCGGGTACTGTGTATGAGTAAGCGTGGTGGATTTATACCGGTACAATATATATATATATATATATATATATATATATATATATATGTATATATATATATAATCTCAAAGATAAGGTCAAATGTCAGTAACGCAGTATGGATAAATGTCACTAATGACATTGAATAAGATTTACTGATTTACAAATAAATGACCCTTGTTTGAATGTCATAATTTAGATAATAATATGCTATGCCACTATATATATATATGAAAAACAAAAATGCAAGTTAAAAAACTTGCTAACGCTTGTATTTATGTCCACAGATGGCGTTCTACCAAAAACACCGATCAAGCGTATGTTTTGTTTACATAAATGTCAGAGTAGTATTCACTATCCCTAACTATAATTCCACTTTCAGGTCATGATTTCAAGCTATTTGCTATGATCAGTGAAAGACAGGAATAAAGAAACTAGATCTAAACACAAACTCTGAGCGTTTATGAAACAATTTCTATTCAGCTTGCAAGCGTGAATTTTTTAGACACGTAATGTCTTCAAACTCAGCATAGCAAACCAGATAGCTATATGGGTCTGATCTCAGTTCAGCATCACCACATAGTAGAAGCCTCTGCAATCTATATCATTGCAAGAAAGACCTCAAAGGTACATTTATGAAAAACAAAAATGCAAGTTAAAAAACTTGCTAACGCTTGTATTTATGTCCACAGATGGCGTTCTACCAAAAACACCGATCAAGCGCTTTCTTTCTCAAAGTTTTTCTTTTCCAAAAGTTTTTTTTTAAAAAAAAAAAAATTTTTCTTCAAAACGCTTTATTTCTTCAAGAGCATTTTTTACCTTTCCCTGTTGCTATGATGACGAACAAGACAATTTGTCGATCGGGCGGTGGTGAGTGATTAAAAAAAATTAAAATACATAGTAAAAAAATAACATGGACAATGTCTTTTTGAATCTTGAAATTAAACAAAATAATTATCAATCTGTTTTAGCAAAGTTTATAGATAAATAGTTATGGATTCTATAAACTAGAAATATAATTATTGGAATCATAATAAAATACACTATTCAAAATAATAATTTGAAAATTCTATTCTGGAATATTCCTATGTTACTTAGGTGATGCATCCTTCGACTTAACTAAAAAATATTTGGATAAACTTATTGTGCAATCTTTATTTCCATGTCTCCATCCTTTTATTTATTTATGTATTCATTTCTCCCATAAGTTTATTATCAACCTACCTGTATCAGGAAAATAACTTAAAGCTTTAGTAATTAAAGTCATTGTCTTTTTTTTTGTTTTTTTTTTTGTGTGTCAAAGCGTCAGCTGGGTAGTGAACCCCAGGACAACTGCTTGTAAGCTTTTCTCATCAGCTTAAAAACTTCAAGTTTTTTAAAAAAAAAATTCTAAAATGCATTTAACCCTTTTAAGTCCATAAGTTTTATATATCAAACGCTTTAGCAAATATTTTCCGTGATTCACTTTCTTAAGTAATTTTTTGCAAAATATTCTTTAAAAATGTTTCTTTCAGATAGGATAACATTTTACTCTTTTAACATGAAATTTTATCAAATATCATAGAGTACAATTGTCTTATTATTACTTAATTTTAGACAAGTTTATCTTTCATATAAAAATAATGCATATTTACCTTTAGACGGTAAATATATATTTCTATTCAGTCCTATGATACAACTTTTAAATATTTCAAACTTTGTTATTATTCAAACAAGCGTGTGTGTGTTTAACCATGTATTAAAAGTCATATGATCAATGTAAAATTAAGGCAGATGATTTTCAATCTATTTCTCTGTCTAAAATAATAAAATTGCAACACTTTATTATATTATATAAAATAATTATAAAAATTTGGAAAAATAATTTAAAATATAGAATTAAATACAATTTTACTATCATAAAATTACTTTTAAAACATACGATATTAATTTTTATAAAATATAATTCATAACATAACATTTATTAAATACAAGTTTAAACTATTAAAATTTAACATTTAAATATACTTTTAATTATTTATAGCTGAGTTATTTAATATGGCCAGCTTTTGCAATCATATGCAACCATGTTTTAAGCTTTACATAACTATTCTTAAATGATTCACTATAATTTTATATACTACATATTTTATTTAGTTTCAAATTATACCCTATAATATTATTAACAAAATATGATTAACATATCAAATGAACATACTCTAAAATTTAAAATTTTTAGTAATCTATTGTGCTTGACTATTTCTGACCTATTGAAAAGTGTACAATATATATATATATATATATATATATATATATATATATATATATATATATATATATATATATATATATATATATATATATATATATATATATATATATATATATATATATATATATAAATAAAATGGCTGTTAATTAAAAAGAAAATTGTAATTATAATTGAAATAATAAATGTAACAGTTTACAAACTTTACAAACAATCCTTAAATCCACAAAAGTACTTTTGGTTAATTTTTTAAACCTGCCTCAACTGCCATTAAAATTCAAAAAGAAAAGTGGAAGCAAACATCATCAATTCAAATTCCACAAATCTCGTACTTTAATGTTAGCAGCTTGTCGATTTATTAAATGTATTTTATTCCTGTTTATAAAAATTGCCTCTTTAATTTTTCTTTTACAATCGTTTCTCTCTTTATGAGGAATTTTTACATTTTCAAAATCAAATTTAAAATTATCTTTACATGTTTTTTTGTGATCAAAGAAAACTGAAGAGGATTTTAATATCTCTTTCTGTTTTCTTTGATCACAAAAAACCATGTAAATATAAATTTAAAAATATCTCTTTCAGTTTTCTTTGATCATGAAAAACATGTAAATATAAATTTAAATTTGATTTTGAAAATGTGAAAATTCTTCATGAAGAGAGAAACTATTGTAAAAGAAATATTAAAGAGTCATTATTTATAAACAGAAGTAAAATGCATTTAATAAATCGACAAGCTGCTAACATTAAAGTACGAGATTCACAGAATTTGAATTGATGACATTTCCTTCCACTTTTGTTTTTTGAGGTTTAATGGCAGTTGAGGCAGGTTTAAGAAATTAACTGAAAGTACTTCTATGGATTTAAGGATTGTTTGTAATAGTGTGTAAACCATTAAATTAATTGTTTAATTAATATGCATTGTGTTTAAAGAAGATGTTAATAATCTTCATTCATGAAGGTTTACTTAAAAAGGAAGAAAGAAAAGATTTTAGAAATTCAACTCATCAGATTACTTGAGATTTTCATATTAATAATAACTAAAATAGACTTATAAAATGAAGTGACATATAACTAAATGACCACATCAAAGTAAAAGAAAGCTAGAGCATATGAGATAAAATAAAATTCATAATTTTTTTGGAAAATCAATTTACATTTATGTTTTAGTAAAAAAACAAATTAATAAATAATACATTAGGAGATATCTTAATAGAGTTTGAAATTAGTTAGGCAAGCTATGTTTAGTTTCAACAATACCAGTTTGAAAGAATTTCCATTGCACCATTTTAAGAGTTCACTTTTTCAAAGTCAGCCCTTGCATATTCCTTAAGGAATCCATGTTAGTTCTTCTATGATAGCAAGCTCTGTCAGGATTTTACTTCATTCTATGGGAGCATGATGGTATGGTACATAAAAGAGTGCAACTATGCATAAGAGTTGTATTTAATAAATAATTTAATTTATTTTCTATAATTGTTTCTTTAAGTTAGGACAAAGTGCAAATTTCTTAATTTATTACCAAATTATTATATGTTCATTCAATATATAGAGATAAAGTTATATTTATCTCCTTTGAGGGCTAATGTTTATGTGTTTAAGGCTGATAATCTGTAAGTTTACATTATTACAATGACAATTGTCTTAGCAAAAGTTGTCAGTCTGAAAGATGATGAAAGATTCCATAACATTTACACAATTGATAATTCATCTCAGAGAGGTTAGATGGGTGATTCTAAAATTGAAGGCACAAAAATTCTTGTTGTTTGGAGTTCTGATATTACTTCACTTGCTTGAAACGAACAGCTAAAATCTCCCTAGATAAATGTTGTGTGGTAGGCAGGTCACAAACAGCCATCCACTGGACTGGTTTAACAAATCCACATGATTTTTTACATCAGCGTTTCAAAAGAATCCACTCTTATTAATTTTTATTAATGAATAAAATCATTATTAAAATTTACTTTTCTTGCTTCTTTCTTTATAACAGTCATTTTTCTGAATCATCACAAAATCATATATATATATATATATATATAGTTCTTCTTTTCTTTTATCTCTCTTTCACCTCACTTTTTTTTGTCTAGACCTATGCCAATAACCATTATCTCATGAATGATTTTAGCAGGATCAGGTTTCCATTGTCCACAAATAGTTAGTGGTCAATTCTTGGAATTCTGATGACAAGTGTCATTAACAGAAATCGCCCATAGCACAACTTGCAACTCCTTTTATTTCTCCCTCCAGCCTTATATTTTAATTACCCTTTGTTAATAAAACATGCTACTAATGACATTATTTTAATAACTCTAACTTATGGTAATATATCACAAAAATTTAAAAATACAACTCTGCACATAACTGCTCCTCTTTATCTTTACATACAAATCTATCTGTTAGTAATTAATTCTACACAACATCACAACAACCTGTGTAATAAATATATATGTATACGTTCATCCTTTAAATGGTTAATGTATTTCACTCACACTCTTTTGTAACAGGGTTCAAATGTACATCTATAAATTTTCTCGTATCTATTAATTTAATCCATAATAACAACAACAATAAACACTTTTGTAATCATTAGTGCCTTTTATTTCCTTTAGTAACGCTATTCAAACCCAGCTACTGTTAATATATATATATATGTGTGTGTGTGTTTGTTATCTCATATGTAATTAAATAATCACTGAAAGTTAATATAGCTAAGTTGCTGTTTTAAATTAATATTGTATAATATAATGGAAATTACTAAGTAATGATTTGTTCTTTTAATACAAAGTTTTTTAATAATGTCTTCCTATATCAAATATTCAACAAGCGCTTGCATGCAAATTAAATGAAGTTAATATATTGAAAGTTGTATTAGAAGATATATTTTTTTCAAATATCATAGCCATGTAGCTGATTATTTTCATTGATAGTTTGACAATTTTTGGAATTCTCTTAACACAATTGACCTATAAAATAAGTTCTTGTAACATTATTAGAAAATGAAATAAGATTTTGCTTAAAATATACATTACATTGTGTACTTGATTACCAATGATGCCATAATTTATAAAATTTATTTTAACGGAATTCTTTATTATGCATTATAAGTTGCTAAGACATTAAATATAAATTAAAATAGATAAATATTTTTAAGTTTTAATTAAAATTTTAATGAAATTAATTCAAACAATATAATTAAAGAATTATAAACTACCGTTGGCAAAAAAACAGACGAAAATACTTTTATTTTAATTTTAAATTGTTTATTGAATCAAAGGCGGCAAAAGATAAACTTCAAAGCATTAAAGAAAAAATTTCTTTAAAACTTAAGGCTATCATTTAATTATAAATATTATATTAAACAGGCTATGGTTTAATTAATTTTGAAAACAAATTGAATTGTTAATGGCAATTAACTGCTAAAATGAATGAGACCTTTTTGGAACGCAATTGTATAATGTTTTCCTTATACAGTCTTTATGTATGCACACTAAAGTTTCAAAGTAAAATATTGTTTGTATTGTTGGAAATTAATTTTCCATAAGTACCAAACAACACTACTGTTATTTCAATATTTATTTTATAACAAATTTTCATATCTCTGATAAGTACAACATTCATAATTATTTTATATAAATTAAGTTTAAGGCTAAATAATAAGTAGAGAATATAACTCTCTTATTTTTTCTTACAAAAAAGTAATATAACAAAAAGAACATACCACGTAAACTTAAGCAAACAAATATTTCATCACTTATTTCAAATTATTAGCAAAGATCTTCAATATGTAGATTATAAATTAAATAAAAACGTTGTATTTATGTTTTCTTATTTGCTTAACCTAGAAATTTAAATAGTTTTAATTTAGATTGTTACATATTTCAATGAAGCAATTACATTTGTGCATGGGTAAATGGAACAATTAACTTAAAAAACATAAGAATGCATATGTATATTTGGTCTTTTTACATAAAGTTGGATAAAACATTTATAGTTCATTGTTAGTGATATTAGCTAGCTACCCTGTTTATTTGGATTATATATTCTGTTGTGTGGTACTGTTTGCTAAGTATTAGTTGCATAGTTAACTTTCAGGTTATTGATGCTTTCTTGCACTGACATTGTCAATATGTTCACCTGCTATGTGCATGACACATGATTGGATAGGTTTGAATTTCAGTTATATTAGTGTTGTTTTGACCTTTGGTTTGATGTTAAAAAAGTTAGTAGTATATGGATGGTTGCTTTTCATGCACTGGTTTGTAATAATGGTGTATGATTTATTTTATGGTTTTGAATAACTACAACAGTGCATGATGGAAGTTTTGGTGGGTTCAGGGTGATGATGTTTGGCTTAATGAAAGTAACTTCCAATTACATAGGGCTTAATCAAGTAGACTGTGTGACTGTTGGCTAGTTAAGGTGCAGTTTTGTTGGAGAGTGTTTGTAAATGCAATTGTATCTGTTGTATGTTTGTGACTAATAAAATGCTTAAGTGGCATATAAGGAGTGATTACTTGGTGGTGATTAAACAGGTATTGTTAAGTTTTTATACATTATGGCATAAGGTGCAAAAAAGATCTATGTTGATATATAATTACCTGCATACATATAATATGATGTTTGTATAATTTTGAGATTGATTGTGATGATGAAATCTAAATATATTCACTCTTGTGATCATTTCTTGAGTAATTGTTTGTTGTGTGAGGGGTAGGTTTGGATGGTGTATGTCACAGATATGAGAGTATGTGGACTTGTTTGTGTACTGAAGAGATATTTGGGTGGATATTATTTTTAAATGGCTTATGATAGTTGATAGGTAACCTTGTGTGTGTGTGTGGGGAGAGGGTTTATCTGTTGATGTTATTAAACTTTAAACATTATATTTAACAATAAGTTCTTAATTAATTAATAACATTCACATGCAAATAAACTCACACACACGATTACATTTTTTAATTTAAAATTTCTTGTATAACTATAAAAATTATTTATTGTATTTTTTTTAGAAATTACTCCTCCCTTTAATGAGTTGAATTTTAAGATTATCAAATTAAATAATTTTTATTACAGTTAAGATTAAATAATACCCACTATAAACAAGTAGCAGTATTTAATACCCAGTCTTAACGTTTAACCTCTTTTTTTTTTTATGTTTTGCTCTAATATTTAAATTTAATAATGTACTACACATTGGGACTAAGATGATTTCAGCTTTAATATTAGTACTTTAAATCAGTAATAACTTTAGAATTAAACATTTTAAAATTATACAAATGATATATAGGAGATTTAGGCATTATACAATTAAAGATTCCTTTTTAGCAGTAAATGTCATAATAGTCGTTCTAAAATAGCTACTCAATTAAATAAACAATTACTTTTATGCAGCAACTAAGTTTACTTATTGGAAAATTTAAACTATTGAAATATTTTTTTTTAATATTATGTCATCACAAACCTTGTCATTGAGCTTTAAATTAAAAGCATAGGATCACAATACATGTATAGACAATAATGTTAGTCTTCATAACAATTGTAGATTTTTATTTTATGTAAGCCCAAAATATTACTTATAGTATACTATCCATGTAAGATTGCTTGCCTGTGAGATACCTTGAAAAATGAATATGTAAATAATATATCAAATATTCATTAATAAATTGTCAATTATCCCTCATAATTATATTGAATTATCATCTCATATGTCATCAGCAGAATTATGTTGTTAAATATTAATAAACATTAGCACTACAATGATATATACTTTTGTGAAATGTTGCAAACAAAAAAACAATTTCACTTGAGGTATGCTCTTTATTTATTTAATTATCATGAACCCCAGAAAATTTTAAACTAGTTAGTATATTTTTTTGGTTATGAGTACAAGAATAATAAATCAACAACATATATGTCCTTTTTCATACAATATAGATAAGTTCAGCAATATGACTTATTATAAATTTATGAAATTTATTATAGGCACAAATAAATAAAGAAATATTATGATTTGCGAATTCAATATAAATTTATTGTAATCATCTTTCAAACTTTTATTTTTATTAATTTCAAATCAGTTTATGTTTACCAGAAAACATCACATAAATTACATTAATACACAATAAAATTGACACAAAACTGATAAGTTCTATGAATGGTCATGATTAGTCTTTCATAATTATTATAAATTGTCACTTAAGATGTAGTCCAAAATTATGCACATCACATTGACAAATGATTATGTGTGTTACTTGATTAAATAAATGAATAGAAAAAAGAATCTTGAAAAGAATACTACTTTATTTATTTGAAAATGAATTTATACTCATGGAAGAAATTAAATTGCAGTATTTGGGCCCTTGAAAGACATTGATCCTGACATTTTTCCCCAAGTAAATAGATCAAATTCACTACTGTCTCAAAATAAATGATGTACACACATATATTAAATAACATGAGCTAAGATTAACAACTTTGTAAATACATTGGATCTTCCATATACAATATACATTCACAGTTAAGCTATTCCCTTGAAATATATAGGTACATATTCAATCTATGAGTACAGAAAAAAATGCTGCTAAGATATTTTGCTGCAGACATCAATCAGAAATGTAACCATTGGAAATGTTAGTATTTATAGCAAGAAGAGAGTGACATTTCACAAATCACAATGGTTACCATAATAATTCTAACTTCAGTCATAGATTGATTAATCTGCAACATTAAAAATTACAGCGTTTACCTTAAACAGTTAATAGAGCATAAAACCATCTTTTAGATCATTTAGGTATTTTTCGACAAACATATAGTTAACTAGATGTTTCTAATTGAATACCCAGATAAAATATATTTAAAGACTATAAAATTGTGGTACCAAAATATTGGCAAAGTGAAATTAAATTAAATGGTTACAAATAATTACAATCAATTTTTATTTTCCAATATTTTGGAACTCTTGTGGACAAAAATATGTTTTGCTTGTACAATTTCATCCTATAATTTTTAGATTGTGATTTTCAAGTTATAGTAATAAATGTAGAAATATTACCAAAAAACAAGTGAAATGAAGTTTATTTTAAATAAAAAATGTATACAATATTGTTAAGACAATTGGTGTGTCAAAAAATAGTAACATTTGCTATTTAACTAAAGGAAAAGAAAAAAAAAAAAAACGTTACAGATATTTTAAGTATAATACCTCAACATAATAAGCTGTGGTTAAGAACATAGTAATTCTTTTTTATAAATATACAGTATTACTTTAAACACTTCACCAAACATTTTAAGAGATGGATGAGAAATACAGTGCTAGAATAAAAATAATTGAAAAAAAAAAAATTCCATGGAAAATTTGTAAGGAGTGATAAAAATGAAAAAAAAATATATATAAATCTACAATTTGCAGTAAAATATTTGTTGGTTTTAAAATAATTTTTAATTGTTTTTTTATTTGCAAGTAATCCTAAAAAACATCAGGAAATGTTGCTAGAATTATCAGTAAGAAGGTAAAGATATAAAATAAATAAAATAAAAAAATAGTATAGTTAATGAATTTTTTCAGACAAGTATAATAAAAATTGAGAACCATGAATTACAAATTAACAACTTCGAATATATTTTAATTAATAATTAATAATGATGAAAGAAAATGAATACAACATTTTATAGGATTAAACATAGGTAGTGTTTTTTTTTATTATTTTTTTAAATATTAAACAAAAATTTGTAATGTGGTTAAAATAAATTAATGGATGTGATTTACCAGTTCTTAGTTTTTTTATCTGTTACTTGAACCATATTTCCAACAACTTAATGAGATTTGTAGATATAATTGAGTTTAAAAAATGTCAATTTTGAAAGTATTGGGTAAGACAGTAAACAGCTATTACTCTCTTTATCTAAAAAATAAATATTGAAAGAGCTGGGTTGCCTAGTTCTAAACCAGATGGTAGTAGAACAATAGAAGTTATAAAAGACCTAGACAGAGAAAACATGAGATGTATGGATGAAAAATGAATGTTTGCTAATATTATACACAGAAGATAGGCTATTGATTGAATAAAACCCAGCCAGCATTCTATAGTGGATTGATAATTGTAAAAAAATAATGATGATTAAAAATGTGTTATATATAGCATACCATTATTTTCTAATGGACTTTAACTAAATTTAAATATGTTACCATGACATAATAATGTAATTAATTAGACATATTTACAAAAAAAAAAAAAAAAAAATTATATTAATAAAATAACAAGTTCATGTTTTCCATAAATCAATAAATGATTCTAATTAGTATAAAGAAGAAAAAAAACTAAGTTCTTATGAACACTTAATTTTATTCACATATAATTTTTAATTGGTTTAAAGTAAATGTTTATTATTGAAGAGTTGTAAACAAACATGAATCATTCTGATGTTAATAGTATCATATTAGACATTTTATAAAGTGGTAATTTGATTCATAATTTATTATCTGATGAAGGAATTATAAAAAAATACTAAAAACTGTTTCGAATTAAGAATGTTATATTTCAGAAAAAAAAAATCCCCAAAATAAGAATTTTAATTTGTCACAATGTTTTTTTATAGTTTTTTTTTTTTTTGTCTCTGTTTTAGAACAATTCATCATATTTATAGCCTTATCATTTCATTCTAATTTTAATTCAGTAATAACATAAACATTTAAAAGAAAACAGAAGATAGTTGAAAAAAATATTTTGTTGTAAAAAATGCGCTCAAAAGCATTAAATAGAATGAAGTGATTTTATATAAAAATAGTTATGTGTATAATAAAAAACAGCAGCGACAAGATGAATAACTAAATAAATAATTATAGTAAGGAAGTGAATTGGAATGGAATTGAGGAGTACTCCATAATCTGACAATCTACAGAGTAATAAAATGAGGAGAGAAATTTTTAAAATATAGAATCTAATAGATTTCTATCACAGAAGAAGGTGCTGGACTTTTTAACAATATGGGATGATTTCATAGTCTATCGGTTATATAGTACGGAATAAATGACTAAAGGGAGCTTGATAGACTGAATTTAAATCCATCTCAAATTATATTTAGCTTAAAATATATATAGTGAACTTACATTTAAATAGTACATATAATTAAATAACAAAAATAAACACTAGCTAATTAATGATTTTTAAATCAAACCATACAAACAACAAATTTTAATCTGAGTAAACTATTATCAATAATCGACTGCTTCAAATATAATTAGTGTTAATGTTTTCAGTTATGATTCATAAAAGAATAGCTAAATATGATCAAAATTATGTCTTTAAAATAAATAGGATATATGAATAGTATTTCATTAAATCTCCACACCTAATTACTTATCAAATACATTAATAATATATTTTTTGATTGCTTTTATAAAAATCATTTAGAATTTTTTTTTCTAATCTTCATTAATTTTCTATAAACACTCATTCACACAGCTATTCTCCTGTACCTGATGGGTAAGTATGACAACCTTGGCACTAACGTGGGCTTTGAATGTTCCATCATCAGATTTTCAAGAAAATGGAAGCATGAAGAGTTGTGAGTTGGAATAGTTTGAAGCTTCTCCACTAAAGTATGAAGATTGGCTACCTTCATATAAAGTTGAGCACTTATTATATATATGTGTTGAGATAGTAATCTGGATCAACTGATGATTGCTGGTTTCAGAGGAAATAAGCATATTGGTGATAATTAATATTTTCAACATGTGTGTGATCAGGTGGGTCAGCAATATGAAATGACATGGAGAGTTGAGGGTCTTGTAAAACTATGAGTTTAAACCCACTTACATTATATATATATATATATATATATATATGGGTAAGTATATATATATATATATATATATGGGTGTGTGTGTGTGTGTGTTTGCAACTTGTTTATTTTTTTTTTTGTATTTGAATTTTATATTTATTTTCAAACATTAGTTTTTTTTTTTTTACACATTTATTAAATTAATGGAATAATAGTAGAGAATATCTTTCTAAAAACGAAATTATTTTGACACTGACTTATGTTATCAAAAAAATATTAATTCACACGCAGCTAATTTCAAGATTAAAACTAATTCCAAAAAAAATATCACGCTGACGATTATAATATAAAATAAGGAATTAAAACTATGTTTTAAATTGACATATTCAATTAAAGTTGAAATAAGCAAATCAAACCGGAGCAAGACTGCATATAGATTAAGGGATATGGATAATTAAAAAAAAACAACAATAATATTACATGATTTAACTTATTAGAATATATTTATTTAATTGTCAATACACTAAAAGTCACAAATGAAATTAGCAAAACCATTTCAGAAGCAGTAATCCTAAACAAAACTTCACAAGACATTACAGAAGCATCAATATCAGGACCATCAAACTCAGGCATTGACATAAATATACTAACAGCCAAACATAAACCTGGTCATCCACCAAGTAAGAAAAGAGAAAGAAAAAGTGCAGTACAATACTCAGAACTGAGTAAAGAGGATCTATCACAGTCTCTGGACAATGTTAAAAAAGTTAAAAAGTCAACCCAAAATATAGAAGATTCCAATGTGTGTAATACAAGTGAGCAAGTCACGATAATAGAAATAAGTGAAACATGCTCAAATATAATAGCTTACGACAAGCTCCTTGTTTTGTCAGATGAAAGTCCAATATTTTTAGACAGGAATATGCAGATAACATAAACATACCTTTCATACTTTTGCATAACTACATTAAATAAAATGATGATAAAAATAGGATCAGTTAATGTCAGAGGTTTAAACTATGTTGAAAAAAACTATAAACTTAGAAAATGGATTAACATTATCCAACCACATATAATTGGACTACTGGAGACAAAGATATATAATAAATCACAAACAGATCCATCTAATCTCTATGAAAATCAAGGGTATTTTTTGTTTTCCAGAGATATATTCTCACCATCGGCTCGGACAGGAATCGTGATAACCAAAACATGCCCATTCAGCTCATTTAAAATATTACATAGTGATGCACACATGCTAATTATTAATCTATATCATAAAAGAATAATGCTTAACATAGTATATCTGTATATTCCTCCAGGTGATACAATTATAAATAACCTCATACATATACTAAACACAAAGTTTGCATCATCAATACATCCAACAATACTAATGGGAGATTTTAATATGCCATACAGTAAATTTGTTACAAAATGGTTACACAGGCTGTCTTTTCCTCTCATGTCTGGAGAAGGTTTTCTTCCACAAAACTGTTTCATTCAACAATAGCAGATTCTCTTCTCTGATTGATCTTGTGTTTTATTCATCAGCACTGCATCATATGATCAAAATACTACTAATAAACTCATCCTTCTCAGATCATTCAGCTGTGATGGTTTGTCCTAAAAATGATTTTTCATATAGACCCATAGTTACTACAGGCAAAACTATTAGAATATTGCTTCCAGATCAAACTAAGGAATATCTCTTTTTAGAGATATACATATCAATATTCAAAATTCTTGACATGGATTTGGACCCAGTTCAGAGATGGATTACTTTCGTAAACATAGTCTCATACACAATTGATACAATTACAAGAAACCAATCCCCCCTTCAAGGATTTTGGCTCTTGCAGATGATCTACATAAAAGAATAACACTTAGTGCTTCCACCGCAGAGGGCTGTACAAATGTTGTAGCCCTTAGAAAAGCTTATTGGTTGGCATGTGTTTTGCACAGGGAATATGTGGCAATAAAGAAGAAAAAGGTATTCCTGATCCAGACCCATATATGGTCTAGACAGTATATTAGCTGGGCTCTAGGTCAAGCTCCAACAAACCGGGTTCCATCGGCTATCAAAGTAGAAGGGCAAACCATTGCAGGAGATAATATGCTAGAACCACTCTACTCAATCTACAAACACAACCTGCAAAAAGAAGAATGTTTCAACCCCCAGATAACTTTTTTGGCCCACCAGAAGATAATATAGCCTTTGTTCTGAGAGATTTTGAAGAAAAGTTGTATTCAATATCAAACTCATGTCATCCAGGAATACATGGAATACCTTGCTTTGTATACAAGCACTTAAGTCATTTCACAGTAAAATATCTAGCATATTTAGCCAACTTCCTAACCCAGAGAATTTATCACATTCATGGGCTCTACCCCATCTCAGTGGTTCCATTTATTAAGAAGAAGGAAAACATAACCACTTTACAAAATCTCAGACCTATATCAATGAGCCCACTTGGTATCAAGATTTTGGAGTCAATAATTAAAGACAGAATTGAGCCCTACATTCTGCCATATTTGTCAAAAAATCAGTTTGCAAGGAAGAGATCTTCTACTGGGCAAGCGACTTTTCTATATAAGACAGTGATTGACACAGTCAGAAATAACAAAAGGTACGGGCCTGTTGTAGTTCAACTGGACATCAAATCAGCATTTGATATCGTACCAATTAATATCTTAATTAATATGCTAGCAGACACATCAATTCCCAGAGCACTAATCTACTTGATTACAAATCTTCTTTTAAGTAGAGAAATTCATATAACTCTTAGTGGGAAATATGCACCATCCTTCACTCCATTTAACTCCATCCCACAAGGTTCACCATTAAGTGCTCTTCTATTCACTTTTTATATTAATCCTCTCCTTAAAGCAATTGAAAGTGAGATGACTGGAATATTCATACCCGCAATGAAGACTAATGTCACACTAATGTCACATGTGTTGCATACATGGATGATATTACTGTCTTTCTGCCCACCAAAAAACAAATATCAACCCTAATTAAAATTCTTAATAACTACTTAGCAGAATATAAACTAGAGTTTAATCTACATAAATCCAGTGCTTGGTCCATATGCACTGGACACCAACAAGACCAATACTTTAAAGGAAAACCAGGTCCATTCCTCGGATTCCCATTCCATTTAAGCAACTCTGAAATGCGTTCACAGATACAGAGGAAATTAATGAATAAATCTGAGAATATAACTAATTCTCTATCCAAATCATACATGTCGCTCTATGTCAAATTCGCTCTCTTCAATCTCTTAATAATAACAAGAGTTACATATTATACACCCATAATAACATACACAAAAGCATTTATAGCAAAAATTTATTCAATGTGTAGAAAATTATTGTGGAAAAAAAAATAGTGCCAATATCCTTAAAAAAAATCCTGAACCCTCTATCTCGAAATGGACTAGGCCTACATTTAATCAACATTTTTCAAATTCAAAAAAACATTTAATCTAATATCATCATGTGCCAAAATTTTCCCCTATCTAGAAATTGCACTCAAAATCATACCCACAGACAAAGCACCACCTACAAATAACTTTTGGAATAAGCTAATTTCTCCACTATTAAGCATCCCCAATCTTACATTTACCCCCCCCCCCATGGACAAAATGAAATACTGGGAGGTTTACTCAGTCAGCAACCCCCCTTCCAATGATACCAGGAAAACTTATCTAAATTTAACAAATAAACAGTTGACCAAAAACTTCAAATATTGGTCATTGGAGCCAAAATTCTATGATTTCCACATAAAACTAAATCTTGATGCACTACTAACTCTTTACTTTTGTAGATATAAAAGGAACTGTACCAATATTGAAGATATTTGCAAGCTTTGTCAAAGAGAACCAGAAACCCTATCACACTTATTATTCACATGCTCCAGATACAATAATATCTGTTGGGACATTCCAAATATTTTTAAGAACAAGGATTACAGAATACAAACACTTCTCAATTCCTTTGAAAAGGGTATTTATGGACTCATCCGTACTAGCACATTTGTGTTATACTCACTATGGTGTACCATATGTACCCTTATGTATGAACTGGACATGATACAATCTAACACATTTAGAAACAAAATTGATATCATATGCACTAGGGATGAAAAAATTTCATTTTTTCAGACACCTGGTCAATAATGCTACTTTGCTCTAATTTATAAAAAGACTCACCATCGCCAAAGAAGTAGATCACCAGGACTATTAAAAAAAAGGGGGAGGGAAGGTGGAAGGAAAAGAGATGAAATGTGTACCCATTAATATATGTAAATTGTTATAAACTGTTGTAACGATCAGGAGAATGGTAAGCCCTGATCAAAATTGTTATTTTCTTTTTTTTTCCTTTTTTTTCTTCCTTTTTTTATACATTTATAAACCAATAAAGCCTATTGAAACTAAAAAACATAACAAACAAAACATTGCAAACCTATTGCTTTACAAAAGACCACTTTCATGACTGATGTTAATGAATGTGCAGTTTTAATAATATGTCAGTGGTGACATAAGGTAGTGGCACAACTATAAGGCTAAATATTCCTGAATCAAAATTCATCAAATAATTTCTGAGACTACACATTGCATAATATCCTGAACCTCATTGCCCATAAGTTAATACATTTTATATCGTTTCTTATAATGTAAACAATGAAATTGTGATATCCATTATATTTTGTTTTCTGCCATCTTTACATATATTTTATATCATACATAGTAATTCACATTTCATTAAAAATATTGATTACAATAGAATATGAATTGTTTATTAAATAGAAATTGTAAAGTATGTTCAACATGTGTGTACACGTACACACACACACACACACACACACACACACTATATATATATATATATATATATATATATATATATATATATATATATATATATATATATATATATATATATATATATATATATATATCAAACAAAATAGTCTTTCCAACATTCACTAATAAACCTATCTTCTTTCATCATCAAATGAATTTTTTATGAGAATATTGGCCTCAGATATAAAATATTTGATCATCAAAGTTCGTTTTTATCTTCTTTTCAATTGATCTTTTCATAAAAGATCACCCCTGCATTGTTAAATAAAATTTTATGACCTGTACTCCATTCATAAATATACAATGCTGAGTTATTGTATTTATTTTAATTGTATATTTATTAACAGTAAACAATATCAATTTGATTAAGACTTAATTTACTCTTACCTCTATAAATTTTAAGACAACTGCAAGGAATGTTACAAAAGACTCCAAGAATAGATGTGTTATCAATTAATTGTTTTGAACCACTTAGTAATTAAATTAAATTTAGACCTTTCTTCAATGCCACTTTCATATAATCCAATAAAAAATATGCTTTATAAATCAATTTACTAAATGATGACATTTATGACAAAGAAATGCACTCTTAATTTTTATTAAAACGTAATTCTTTATTATTAACAGATATATAGATATTCAGGGTTAAATACAATGTTCCTAATAAATTTATTATTATATCGTAATTCAATATAATACATAGCAAATTGACTCCTTTGAATATAACTATTATTTAAAAAAATATTAAACTTTTTATACCTATAACAAAAATTCAATAGAATAAAAGCCCTTATGAATAAAAGGTTGATAATTATATGACCTTATCATATTTCATAATTATTTTTCTTGAAAGAAATCACTACAAAATAAAACATCAACTTTATCAACACTTAAGTTATAAAATGTTCACTTTACAAATTCAAATGTACACCTTTCAATAGTAAATTTAATATTAAAATCAAAAGCATGCAATCCATCCATCAAAAAATAAAACCCTTCAATTTATCCTACTATATAACAAACAATCATCAACATATGTAACAAATAAATGTAAAGAAACAGAAAACTTATTAACAATACCTCTCATTAAAATATAAAAAAATATAGACATAGCACATTAAAGTAGAAATAACATAACCAATAACCCAACCCTATTTAATTTTATAAAACATATCATTACACAGAGAATACACAGATTTCTCTAATAGCTATAGTAAATCATGAATAACCTTAAACTTATCTTCAAAAATATTCAAATTTCTTCAAAATATCAATAAGTACATTAATACTTTTTATCATATTCGCTGATTGATATGTGTTTTTAATATATAAATGTCCAGAAAATTTTTTTTTTTTTAAAAAATCATTAATATAATCATTTTCTTTATAAGAAGAAGATACACTAAATTGATCTAAATTTATATAATTCATAAAAAAATATTCTAATAAATTTCAAATTTGATCAACAATTCTCCCTTAAAATAAAAATATACCTTAAATGAAAATTGTCTTTATGAGATTCAAAATAGAAGAAAATCCCTCAGAAAACAATTTAAATAAGTAGATCTATCTAAAAAGTCATTTTATTTCTTATATAAGATTTGTTTTAAATTTTAAATTATTGATTTTAAATAGAATTATTAGTGACCATTTGTTTAAATTATCTAATTCACTTGGTAGGACTAAAAAATTAAGAAATAATTAAGATTTTATAAATAATTAATATTATTTCATTTTAACCTTTGAACTATCAGAAATTCCAGTTAATCAAATGAGTTAAAACCCTAAACTTTTTATTGGTCAATTAAAAAAATCAGCAGTAAAAATATAATCATCTTTTAATATTATGATTGTTTTAGTTTTGTTTGTAAAAAGAACATTAATAATTTACCAGATTATGAAAGTAAATGATTTTTTTTTTCAAAAATAAATTTATAATTATAAACACATTCTAAAATGGAGAAACTAAAAACAATACTTGTAACATATTAGAAAATGCTGCATACATTATTTATTTATTTCACAATTTATGTTCATGCAAAAATATCAAAATAATTTATAATATGTAAAAAATACTAAAAAATACTATAAATCTTTCATTTTCATTTTGAAAATCAAAACAAAGAATTTGGATCTCAAAATTGTTGTCAAGTGCTCTTTTCTTGTTGAAAATAAGAAGCAAGCAATCAGCACTTTGGAAAGTTTGCCTTTTCCCATTGTTCTAAGCTTCAAATTAAAATATTATTTATTTTTTACTTGTAAAATACTTTTTAAAAAGGGCAACATTTACAGTACTTTTTAAGCTCCAAAATGAGCATAAATTTGCTGTGATAACTTTAAAATTGCCATTTTTTTAGCTGATTTGATTATAATCAAAATGGACAGTAAAAGGGTTAAATTCATTTTTGAGATAGTTTAAATTAAAATATCACATGGTTTGTAATAAAAAAAGTAGTTCGTAAATACTTAATTGTTTATTTAAAAAGTTTGAAAAATGAAAAGGTGTTAATAAAAAAATTAAGTATAGGGTATTATAATAAAAGGTCCAAAAATTCAACTGTTTTAAATGTATCTAATTTTGTTGTAAATATAAATTTTATTAAACGTACATTTTTATATTAAGTAATATTTATAAGGCTGTAACCTTTAGAAATAAGCATCTGAAAAATTTGAAGGTAGAGGTCTCTACCTTCGAATTTTTCAGATGCTTATTCCTAATTTTGTTTTAAATAATTTCCATTTAGCAATTTTAAATAAAGTCTCTTTCTTTGTTCAGTTTAACAATAGAAAAAATGGTATTTTATTTTATGTCTGTTATTGAATGTTATAAAAATATTTGAGACAATAATAATAGTCCTTTATAAATAATTTTAAATAAACAGTTATTTTAGTGAGAAAAATGTTTTGCCTCAAAGAAAGATATACTTAAAAAAATATTAAGGGCCAATAATGTTGCTCTGTTAAAAGAAAATGGCTGTTTTGCATTTTTAAATCAAATGTGATGTATTCCATTTTTAATTCTGATCTTGGTAACAAAATAAAATCTAAGTTAATTGAAATAAGAAAAATTATGGTAAATAAAAAAATAGATATTTTTTTTTATTTAAATTGTTGTTGTAGTGATATTTATGGCTCCAATGGTTTTCTTCAATTTGAAACCTCATAAAGATCATTTTACTATTAGATGTATATAAAATTTTGAAAGAGAGGCTTGCTGAAAAAAATTCAAAATTTTTTATAAGTTTTTTTTTAAGAATATGCAAAGTTAGATCAACTTTGTGTTTCTTCTTTTGAAGCATATGATAAAATTAATGGATTTGATTTAGAAAAAGATCTTGTTTTTTAGAATTTAGATATTAAAAACATATATTAATCAGTTAATATATTCAACAGTAGTAATGTGTTTTTAATGTTCTAAAAAAAATAGAATATTCATCTGCAGATGAGATTAAGCTTATTCATAAATTACAATGGTTATTAAAGTATTCTATGCATTTTGGGTAATAATAGTATGTTTTATGAATTTAAAAAATGGTTATTATTTATGTTTTCCATTTCTTTAATGTACTTGTCTGTGAGAAAATAGTTTTTCTATTTCTTTATTATTATTACTAAGCTATAGTGGTGATTGTTTGTTTGATTTAGGAGGAACAATTGAATTTTTGGATAAAATGAATGTTTTGAAAGTTAATGGGTTTTTTTTTAGATTTGGATGTTGATAAAGTTGATAATGTTTTATAATGTAGTCATTTCATTAACAACAAACAATAAGAAATATGATAAGACCTGATAGTTATGAATCTTTTACTCATACAAGAGTTTACTTTTTAGATTTTTGTTATAAGAATAGAAAAAATAATAATATTGAAAATAAAATTATTCAGAGGAGTCAATTTGGTTCTGAATATATACTGAATTAGAATTAATAAGACATGTATTAGAAATATTATATTTAACAAAAATATCTATAAACCTATTAATAATAAAGATTTTAGTGGTAACAAAAATAAAATGTTTATTCCTTTGTCATATAAGTCATCACATAGTAAATTAATTTACAATAATATTTTTTTTTATTCAGTGATATCAAAGTGTCATGGAAGAAATATCTGAATGCACATTCATTACTAAATGAATCAAACACTTAATTAATCACAAATCTATTCCTGGAGTAGTTTATAAGATTCCTTGTAATAGTCATATATATATATGAAAAACAAAATCAAGTTAAAAACTTGTTAACGCTTGTATTTATGTCAACAGATGGTGTTCTACCAAAAATACTGTCAAGCGTATTTCGTTTACATAAACGTCAGAGAATGCACTCACTACTTAGAGATAGTGAGTGCATTCTCTGATGTTTATGTAAACGAAATACGCTTGACAGTGTTTTTGGTAGAACGCCATCTGTTGACATATATATATATATATATATAATGTAATGGGCACATATGACATTACATTATTTTTTTTTACTATTAAACATGAAAAAAATTAAAGTTTGCAAATAAAACTTATTTTTTAAGAATTAAAAATTGAAAATTAAAATTCTATACTAAACTCATATATAAAATCGCACAAATGAGAAATTAAAAAAAGAAACTTTATAAAAAAAAAAAAGAAAAAGTATTTTAAAACTAAATTGTCAGTAAAGATTTAAAGATAAAAATATATCTAAGTTTGTACAAAACAAATCAATTAATGTTATTGAAAAAATGGAAATGATTATTTTAATTAGTCCAAGTGAACTAGCCCTTGAACATTTAAATGTATAAGCAACAGTCAGATAGGAAAAAAAAAGAAACTAAGGGCCAAGTAAAGAAATCCATTGGGAAATCGGACCTCAATGGAAGGATCATATTCATCGATGATGTAATGTCCATTGGATCCTAAAGTTACATATAAAAGAAAAAGTTTGGAAAAAATTAGTAGTGATTGAAGAAAATTTAAGAGAGGGCATATATGTGTTAAGTCAGAGAGTTGGAGGTGAAGAGATTGAAAGATGCACTTTCAATTTCTTCAGTGGTTATAAAAAAGAAAGAAAGTGAAATGACCGATCGTTTTCTACATTAAGGAGCAGCTAAAGTAAAAGACCTCCAGATAAATAAAAAACAATAGCTAACTGGATACCAATATCTTAAGGACAGGGTGGGAATTCCTGTTCAAAATTACAAACAACTACAAATTATGGACCTTTTAAAACCGTAAGAACTTTAGATAATTCATGAACATTAAATTAAAAACTTTCCATATTTAAAATAATTGCAATAGAATTCTATCTGACCAACTTTATTTATTAATAAGTAATTTTAATTGTATGTATTTCTTTGGTAAAATCATTTCCATTTATTTTTTTTGTTCTTTTAAGTTTTTATTATGATTTCTGTTTTCGTTAAATTAAATTATATAAATGTTAAACTTAAGTCAGGTGTAAATGGCTATATAGATTTGTAAAGTTATATTAGGGGAGGGTAATCTTAGGTTATTTGTTTCATAGTTAAGTTAGGTCAATGGATTGGATATATTGGTATAATTAGTAGATGTAGTATGAGATTCGCTATGGGCAGAATCACTTTATACGCCACACACTTTCTTTTTGCCAATGGAATGGGATCGTAAGGCGGCAAAAAGGACCACAGTTCCTTCCTATTGAGTTCTTTTTATTGCTCTTATCATCAGATAAATGTAGTATTCCTATCTGATGAGAGGCAATTTTTTCTCTTAACCCTTTTCCCGCGCTCGACGAGACTCCTCGTCGACATCTAAAATCACTCTAACTTAGTTCGTTTTTATACGATAAAATTCGTTAAATACGTATTTAATTCGTTTTTAAAAGTTCTGTACGATGGTGACATCTTCCGATTTATTTTAGAAGTAAAAAATAAAAAAAAACGCATTTTAAACCTAAACAAAGAAGGAACATTATTTGTGATTGGTTCTTAGCATGCTCTCAGCCGAAAAAGACATTCTGATTGGCTGGAAAGAACAAAGAAACTGCCTGATCAAAGAAAATAAAGAAAAACGCTGAGATTTTCATTTTGAATACGATTTAAATTATTATTAAATAATATTTATGGAAATTAAACATAATTTTCAGAGAGAATAATAAAAAAACAAAATTATTTTCGAAAAATATTGAAGATTTAAGTAAATATATTGAAGATGTAGTAAAAAGAAATATTTACTTTTCTATAACGTAAAAGTCGATCTTTTTGTTTACATTATAACTTTTATGTTGCCGATATAGAATATCTTAGAATAAATAAATAGCAATTTATTTTTGAAAGAACTTTCGTTTTCTTCATGACCTGAAAAATTAATTATATACTTTTTATAAACGTATCTGAGTTGAATTTAATATTATAGACGAATATGTTTTAACAATAGGCTTTGTCTTCAGTTTGTGAGTTGGCCAATTAAAAGATTTGATTTTTATCTCATACAACCAATGATTTAATTAGCGGTTTAAGGGTTAACCTATTTTGTGCTGCCATATTCATGTTACATTGAATGCATCGATATATCAGATGGATTGACGTTGGTTTAACTGTGAACTTTTGGCCTAAAGTTAAATAAGGGACAAAACATTTTCTTTTCAAATGCAATCTATGTAGTCTATTCATACGCTACACTCTGAATAAAAATGCATTAAATTTAAGTTGGGTTTAGTCACTTGCATGGATTTGTTATTGGTTAATTATGTTTTTGGTTTTCATATTTGATCAAAATATATAGACATTCAGTAAATAATGATACCTTACAGTGAGTATCTAACATGTATTTATTCAAATGCTTTTTAAGTTATTGGTGTCAATGCATCATCTTATGATGAATGCCATTGGGTTTCTTATAAATTTCCCTCTGCAGTTCCTCCAATGATTTTATATATTGATTGTTTATGTTAATTTTGAAATGTTTTTAACCATGTAATCCATGTAACCGATCTATACTCAACATTATAAAGCAAACTTTTATAAATTCATGTGTGCGAACTTATAAAAATTAAAATGTAAACTTATTAAAATTAAAATGTAAATTAAAATCTAAAATAAAAGTTAAAATGTAACTTAAATTTTAAAATGTAAAACTGATACTAAAATAATTTTAAATATTATATATGTGCGTAAATAAATGTTAGTATGTTAATATCTGGCAGTGGTTTCCTTTAATTTGAAAATGTTTTTAGATAAGAATTATTTTATTATCTCTGCATCTCCAATGAGCTAGTGACATTGGGCTAACGATCGGAATAAAATATAGATTATTTTTTTTTTTAACTTACGTATCTGCCTTCTATATAAATTTCTTAGGTTCAAATGCCTAGTGGCACCCTGTAGTGCAGATTACGTTATGTCTCTTTCTTTTGGATCATTATAATATATATATAGCCAGAATAGTTTTACAGTTAAAAATAAAAAAAAAATACTCAACTTTGTATATTCATGAACTGAATATGGATTGCATAATATTATTTAACAATGAAGGGGTTATATTTTATGATAAAAAATTATGGAAAAGATGAATAAAAATGATGATTTTTTTTTTTTAATTTAAAGCCATCAATCTCATAAAGACATGTTTTGATGGTAAAGAAAATTTTTTTTTGAAGTGAATAATATGAAAGCTGTGTGGTTTGGTCTATATAGATATGTTATTGGTGAATTTTAGTTGAAAAGATCTATTTGTTAATAGCCGTTAATTAAAATAAAATTGTAATAAATATATATATATATATATATATATCAATAAATCAAGTCATATATAGTCTGATATTGCTTTTATGAGCTTGTATTTACAAATATGAAACTAAAGATTGGTAAACTAAAAGCAATGCTGTTTTTCAATAATCTGAGGATATATATATATATATATATATATATATATATATATATATATATATATATATATATATATATATATATATATATATATATATATATATTAAAAAATTAAAAATTTTGGATCACAGTTATATAACACATACACAAGAGTATGTTTTTCTTTATTAAAAATTATTATATAGCAGTATAAAGAAAAATGGGGGTTTTGTCATGTGAGCACAATGGAACTTCAAATCAGTTTAATTATAAAAGTTTAAATGTAAAATTAGTTAATAAAAATGATTTTTTTTTCATGTGTCATAGCATCCACCTGGAAGCAAACCCACTAGCCTGGGACAACTGCTTGTAAGGCTGATGTGTTGACCTCTCACCCACCAACACTTGACATAAATGAGCTATCCCCCTATATAATTAAATACTAAGCAATTGTTTTAATCAGCAAGCTAAATTTCTAATTGTTATACTAACTTTCACTTTTATAAAGATATTTTTAAAAGTGAAAGTTAGTATAATGATTAGAAATTTAGCTAGCTGTTTAAAGCAATTGCTTAGTATTTAATTATATAAGGGGATATCTCTCAATAGTTTAAAAATTATGACATAAGTTTAATGTTATGGAAATTCACTACAAGTACATCACAATATATTACTATTTTATTGTGCAGCATGTGTGTGTGCATGATATAAGGAATTTTAATTATAGAAGTAATCTTAACATTTTGTATATTATACAATATAGCATTCAAAAGGAATTTGAGAAAACAATTATTTTATCTAATTTTAACAGCCTCATTCATAAATCTTTAATCAAAATTGTAGTTTATTTTGTTTTTATTGAAAAGATTTTTCTCTCAAATCTTCTGACATCATCATCATCATCATCATCATCATCATTATTATTATTATTATTATTATTATTATTATTATTATTATTATTATTATTATTATTATTATTATTAGTAGTAGTAGTAGTAGTAGTAGTAGTAGTAGTAGTAGTATTTTCTCTAATTAATATTACAATTAAGTATTTTTTGTTTTTTTTATTATTATTATTATTATTATTATTATTATTATTATTATTATTATTATTATTATTATTATTATTATTATTATTATTATTATTATTATTATTATTATTATTATTATTATTATTATTATTATTATTATTATTATTATTATTATTATTATTATTATTATTATTATTATTATTATTATTATTATTATTATTATTATTATTATGTTTCAAAAGACTTTATTGTCTCAAAAGAATACAACCTTAGTGGTTACATAGTAAATTAACTGCTACAAGTTTTAACATTTACATTGTCATTTTAATAGAGTTCTTTCTGAATTTACATGAGCTTAAAACATAGTTATTGTCTACATATAATATACTGGATTGTCCATTCTTTATAACTTTGATGTTTGTCTGAGAAAGAACAAAGTAGCTGCATAAATATTTGGGCCGTGATCTGTTATTCTGTCTCTAACTTAAATTTTAATTCACTTATTCTCAAATGTGGCTGGATGCCTTCTGGGGTCATTACCCAATATGAATGTGCACCTACTGCACCAAAGTGCATATAATACAAACATTTAGGCCCTTATGGCTGGTACAGACTTTCCTTCATAAGTTGACATAATTTGTATCATTGTAGTGTTTTCTTTTCTATATTTCCCCTGCAGAATGCATCTAATCTGCTCCATGGCTTTGCAGTTGAAAATGATGTAAAGTCTCTTCAGCCATATGGCAAAGGCCACAGTAAGGATCAACTGACCTGTACATTCTTCTGTGAAGTAAAAAATATTTAGTAGGTAAAACATTCAAATTCATTTTGATTATAAAATTGAGGAACTGTGGTTCTAGTTGCCATCTTTTGTATTGCTTAATCAGTTATTTTTTACCTATTTCTAGTATTGATGGGATCTCCTCATTGAGATTATTTTGATGTATAAACTTATATATTTCCTAATTATACTTTTTTTCAAATTGATCTGGGATTGTTCTTCTCTCCTACATTGGTAGATGGTGACTGCCAAAAACAATCTTTTGGAGGAGGCCTATCTGTAGGTGTAATCTGCTCTGTCTTAATTTAGGAAATTGAGTGAGTATAGCAATTATAGCATTCCTTGTTTTGAATGTTTGAAATGTTTGTAAGTTATTCAACCCCAGTCCATTTGCTGTAAGAGGGTGATTGAGTTTTGCCATTGAAATTACCACCATCTTTTTCCCCCAGATAAGCTTGCAACATATGCAATTAATGGATACCATATATTTTTTTGAAAATTCAATTATAGGCATATAGTATGTCATCTTGGTTATTATAAGCTTGTTAATCAGTTGCACCTTTGCATGTATTGACAAATATGCCTTTGAGAGTGATTCAGCTATGCTTTTGACTTCTTCTTTGAGCTTGGCATGGATCTGACATCTCATTCCATTGGTTTTTAGAAAAAAAAGGAAAGCCTAAAAATGGAGTAGGTTTTGCTTGAAACATTGACCCACATGGCCTTCCAGTGTGTAGTGTCCAGGCTCCAGTCTTTTCTAGGTTTATTCTCATTCTGTATTGTTTTGTGAATTGTTTGAGCACTGCCTGCAGCTGTGGTATTTGCTTTTTGGATGTCAAGAAGACTGTGATATTGTCCATGTATTTGAGACATGCAATCTTCTGTGTTGTACCAGGTATTTGAACTCCAATGAATGTGCTATTGATTTTTTCAATAAGTGGATTGATATAATAAATAAACATTAATGCACTCAGAGGAGACCCCTGGGATAGTGATTGCGTTGGGATGAATGAGGGTGAATTTCTGCCATTCATAGTAACATAAAGTTCTCTGCTCAGTATCAAGTTTACAGTCAAATATTGCAGAGTTTTGGGTATTTAAGTCTGCTTGAGCATATCCAGTAGCACAGGGATTCTCACTGATTCGAAAGCTGAAGCAAGATCTATCTGTACTACCATTGTGCTGTATTTCTTTCTCACTCTAGTGGCTATCATCATGGTCTTTAATTACAATGCTGCTTGCACTATATATGATGTCTTCTTTGCAAATTGTGATTCACTGATGGTTGGTAAAATATAGGGCTCAATATTATATTTTATAATTTTTTCCAATATTTTAATAGGAAGTGGCCCCATAATCTCATTTTGCATTGGTATGCCTTTCTTTTTCTTATTTTATGGCACTATTGCCATGTGGTATATCCCTGTGGTTGGCTTAATTTCTTGAGCAAGATAGTTTGCTAAATCCTTGAGGTATTTAGTTGTAAAAAAACCTTAAATGCTTGAGAATGAACAGTGGTATCCCATGGCCACCTGGGTGTTAAGCATTGCTGATAGTTTTCATTTTCTCCATTATATCATTTTCACTAACTGGTAATTTACTCTCAACCTCTCCAAACATTTTTGGAGGAAGAAAATGTGGGGCTCAGCACTTAACTGATCTTGAAAATATTTAAACAACGGCATAATTATGTTATGGCCAGTGAACATACCATCCTCATTCTGGATGGCCATTGGCACCTTTAGGTCAGGTACATAACCTAAAACCCACTTGATAAAATTGCAGGTCCATGTGTGCTGTTGTGCCATGCAAAGCTTACTTTTCTTTATCTTCAGATATTCTTTCAGTGATTCAAAGGCCTTGTTATAGGCATCAGTCAGCTTTCTTATTTGTATTTTGGTGTTGTGTGTTGGAGCCATCATCATTAGTCTATGATGTAGCTGATTGGCATATTTCAGAAGCCTTGATGGTGGTGGTTGATTTCTTGTTACATGATCAATATTGAAGGACAAGCTGTTTATAAAAGTCAGGTATTGCTGTATAGGTTCAAGGCTCATTCCTTTAACTTTCTGCAACAGAATATATGTCTCTGAGAAGAGGTACTCTGTTGCATTTGTTGGGATAAGTACTCTCATCATTTTTGTTGGATTATGATTAATTACTTGCAGTTTTTCTAAATTGATCATGATTAACTGGGCAGAATGGTCAGAAAATGTTGTCAGGATCAATTTTACCTCCATGAGTTGATGCAGTGATGTTGAGTAAAAGATCAGATCGATTAATGTTGTAATCCAACCATTATGAAAGGAGACAGCCCCTTCTGGCAGAAAACCTTGGCCACTAATCAATGGTATGGCTATTTTATGTAGTGATATCTGTATAAATTCTTCATAAGATAAGTTGCAGTCCCCAATCAGAATAGTGGAGCTTGCATTCATGGCAAGAATATAATTTATATTGGAAATTATATATTCTATTTTTTTGCTTTTGTACCAGCATATATACAAGCACTATATTCATTGTAATAATTTTTGAGTCAGTGTTATTTTTAGGAGGTTTGAATCAATGTAAATTATTTTTGAAATTTTCAAAAGGACAATCTTAAGCAATTACTTTTCCAGTTCCTGCAGATGGAGAGGACGAATCTCTGGAACATGCAGAAAAGCCCTGACCCCTTATGTAGGTAGCTGGATTGATTGGTGAGCCTTCATATATCTTTGTTTTTAATAATCCTGTTATATGAACTTGGGTTTATCCACTGTTTAACTTTGAAGTTTTTATTGATTGAATTAAGTCATCTGATATTTGAAACAGCAATTTTAAGTTTCATTAATAATCGTGTTTAAGTTTAGGCACTCATGTCTTGCTTCTGTTCTTCCTCAATTTGAACAGCATCTTGCAAGACCAAGCCACTGTCTTCATCCACTGCTACATCCCAATGATATTTCTCCTGCTCACTGTGAGGGTTCTCTTGTTCAATTCTCACCTTTTTACATTTATCTTTTTTTGCTGGTCACTCTGGTTTGCACCTATATCCAGTGTGTGTTTCTATTTGGGTAGGCATATCCGGAGTGATAGCTTCCATTACTTCAGTCGATGTTTTATTCATAATTGTTGGACATGGTTTGACTTTGGTTGAAATTCTGCATCTTTTATGTACATCACTCTTGTCTTCAGTTCAGTCTCAAGTCCCATCATTTGTGTGTAATTTTTATTTGCACTTTCTGACTGATTTTTTTGGTCCCATTTTATATGGTTTACCTTTGCAGCAATTCTCTTATCTTTTTTTTTCTTGTTTAATCTCTCTTGCTCATAGAGCTGATCTGGCCCTTCCTGGTGTGCAATTTTAAGATTACTTTGGTTATTATTGTCTTGTATGTCGTTAGGCAGTGTATTTTTTACTTTTAAGTCATTTAGTCCTCAGTCGGCTTCAATGTGTTTGATGTATTTTAACTTCTTGTCTGCCAATGCTTCAATTATATCTTCTTTATATGTTTTTTGTTTACTTTGTTTATTATCTTGTATGTCATCCAGTTTCTTATTTTTCACTTTTAAATCATCTAGTTCTTGGTCAGCCTCAATGTGTTTGATGTGCATTATCTTCTTGCCTGCCCTTGTTTTCTTTTCTGTCTTGTCAATTATTTTTTTTATATCTGGTTGGTCTATTTCTCCACATTTTTATTATTATTTTGCATGCTGTCTATATCTATTTTTGATATTTGGTGTTCATCAAGTGTATCCTCTGTTCTAGTCTTAGATTCCAGTCTTTGATTGTTATCTTGATTTGCTTTTTTTAATTGATTTTGTTATTCAAGATTTATCTGTTTTGGTCTCAATTCAATTATTCTTCCTTCTTTTTCATTGGTTAGTTTGCCTTTCTCAAACAGATATGATAGTACTGACTGATCCGCAACTTTCAGCATACATTTTGTTCTTATTTCTTTGTAAATCATCTAGTTCTTTATAATTTTTTGCAAGTCACCCATCTCTTGGTCACCCTCTTGATGTTTGGTGTATTTTCTCTTCTTTTCCATCCTTGGCTGATTTTCAGTTCCTTCCTTTGTATATGTTTTATATGGAAGTTCCATTTCTGCCAATTTTTTTATTTTTTTGGATGTCATCTATTTCTCGGCCAGTCTCTGGGTGTTCATCATTTTCTATCTTCTTGTTTGAGTTTGCTTGATATTTTATTTGCTTTGTTGTGTTTTCTTTAATTAATATTTGCTGTGTTTTAGCTGCTGACTGGCCATTGCTGTTGTGCTTTTTTCCACAGTCTATTGCAAGGTGTTCTCTACTGCCACACCAAAACATTGTCACATAAGTCCTTTAATTTGTATATTCAGTATTACTTCTTGATCCATTATTATGCTTGAGATGTCTTCAGATCTTATGCTTTCATTCATCTTGATTATGAAATAAAAACTGTTTGAATAAACCAGTGTAGGTGTGTCTGAGCAATATATTGGCTTCATGTATATCGGTGGCCCAAAGGGTTTCATTAGGTTTGTAAAATCATGTATATTATACCCAAAATAGGCATTTTTAATAATGCCAGTGTGATAGTTTTGTATTTGTTTATCTACAATCCTGAGAATATAATTTTCCAAGGTCTATTTTTTTCTTGAAAATGTGCACATTGCTTTTCATTAATGAATTCTACCTCCAAATATCTTGAGTTGGTATGCTCTTCTATGGTTGTAACTGAGCTCCACATTTTGTTTTTGGATAACTCTTTATATAATATTTCCCTTAGAAACTTGTAGAGAGAGAGTTTTCCATCTGTTGCTGCCAAGACGATTGACTTATTTAAAAAAAAAATATCTTAAATGAAATGAATAACTCTTTCGGTAAGGCCTCATTAAATCTGTGATTTATATCTTCCACTTTTTCCTTTAACCAAATGTTTTGCAAAGGCACATCAGCTTCATATTCATGCATATTTATATCATTTACTTCATTCAGGACATTCTTATTGGCCCTTATAAATCTTGGGATTTGTTTTGTATTTTGTAAATTTAATTCAGCTATGTCCGTGTATGTTTCTGTGCTCTAATGTTGCTATATATTTGTGATGTTTGATTCACACCAAACTTTATATTGGATTCTGATGTGGACACCATATTGACAATATATAGTGTCTGAATAGTGCTTAAGAAAACTAAAAAACATAAGCAATGATTCACTTACTTTGTGAGTAAAGTCCATTTTTCCTGAAGGTGTGAATATTAACTATCTTCTGGTGATGTTTTAAGGAACTATTTTTTTGGCAATTCAGTATTTGTTTATACTTTTTTTGGAAACGTTTATCTAATGGATATTATTATTATTATTATTATTATTATTATTATTATTATTATTATTATTATTATTATTATTATTATTATTATTATTATTATTATTATTATTATTATTATTATTATTATTATTATTATTATTATTATTATTATTATTATTATTATTATTATTATTATTATTATTATTATTATTATTATTATTATTATTATTATTATTATTATTATTATTATTATTATTATTATTATTATTATTATTATTAAAAGTATAAAAATAACTCAAGCATATGTGGTATAAGATAAAGTTGTGAATAATTACTGTCAATATTAAGGTGGATAAACCAATTAAATCTTAATATCATGGGTCAAAGATCAAACCGGTTGAAACAGAACATAATTGACAGGCAGAATGTATAAAACTAAATAGGTATTTGGGGTAATGTCTTCTCTAAAAATTTAGTGTCAAGGGAACATGTATCAGATCTGCTTCTCAATTATCCAGATCTGCTTCTCAATTATCATCTGATCATTTTTTTAAAAAAAAAAAACATTATATATTGATCTTTTGTAAAATGGGTCACTAGAGATTAAATAAGCAAATTGCTCTCCTTCCAAATTCAATTGCTACCAAAATTTTGCCAATCCACAACATGCTTACTTCAACACCTAGCTTTGTAAGCTTCAATCTACACATCAGACAATGTTTCAGGTACAGACTTTTATTGATACTTATTCTGTGTTAAAGAATTTACATTTAATATTTTAATAGATGATTTTATTATAAACTTTTAGTGATATTTTATTCTATCTTAAATATTTTACTCTTAATACTTGGATCGATAATTTTTTATAAAGTACAAAAGAAATGGATAAAATAACAGCTGACTGGTATATTAAGTTATATTATAAGAAAGACATAATAAAGTCTAAGCAGTAATTCATATTTTCTTTATTTGTTATTATTAAAGTAAACTTTTGTGTTCTCATGAGATAAAAAAAATGTTGCAGAAAGTTTGAAATATCTATAGAATAACCTATTAAGTTTGAGAACAAAAAGAATATTGACTAATTATTTGTTAAATAAGTGTAGAAGTATATTATAATGAGCATCTATTCCAGCAAAATCTACTGATGAAAGGAATCTTATATAAGCATTTACTAAATAATTTCATAAGTTTATTATAGTGAACATCTGTTTCAGCTGATCCTTGAAATAAAAAAATGTTATATAAAACTGTGTTAAATAATTTTAGAAGTATTATGATGAGCATCTGTTCTAATTGAATCTCAGAATAATGGAAAGGTAAACCCAAAGAATGATTCAGTGCATAAAGCAGGGAAAACTAAATTAAGTATATAATGAATCAAAAGGAAATAAGTATTAGTAGAAAGATTAGATTTGCCATAATAGTTTATTAATAGAAGTGCAATAAAATGGATAATAAAAGTAGCTACTATTGTAAAATGTTCCTCTTTAAACTCTATTTTGTGCCAATAAACATTAATCTTTGGACAACTTCAAGATCATTCTGCCATGGCCATGTATTTTTCATTTAGGATAAAATATGTGTCATTGTTTTTAACAATATTTATGTTTATATATCATTTAGTCAAGATTTCTTATAAAACAATAAAGTATCACATATTTATCCCATGACTACTATATATATATATAAAATACATATTTTGCGGGTTCATCCGTGTTAAAAACTTTTAATACCAATACACTGACATTTCGACTTGGTCACACAAGCCATCCACAGAGTTATAAAAAGGTAGAAAGACGGTTGTAGAGGCGCTACAATCACTGGTTTGAATAAAACATTAAAAATCCCACCAATAGCAAAAATGTTAAATTTAAGAATGTTTTTTAAAGAAATCTTTCCAAATAGATTTTTCTAGTACCAGGATCATATCCAGATGTGATAATCTCTACCAATGCAAAATCAGAGAAGCCATTGAGATACTTAAAAGGCCAGATTGTATCAATAAGCGAGATGATACGTGCAAACTTCCTCCTATTTGGAAAGATTTCTTTAAAAAAACATTCTTAAATTTAACATTTTTGCTATTGGTGGGATTTTTAATGTTTTATTCAAACCAGTGATTGTAGCGCCTCTACAACCATCTTTCTACCTTTTTATAACTCTGTGGATGGCTTGTGTGACCAAGTCGAAACGTCAGTGTATTGGTATTAAAAGTTTTTAACACGGATGAACCCGCAAAATATGTATTTTATATATTTAACCCGTGCAAATCTTCGTTTTAACATATATATATATATATATATATATATATATATATATATATATATATATATATATATATATATATATATATATATATATATATATATATATATATATATATATATATATATATTGCTCTTATGGCAACACTTCTTTTGTCAACATCTCTTATGATACTTACTGTCATATAATAGTGTTTTGTACACCTCTATCCTGGATTATCCTAGCCAATTTTCCCACACTTTTTAAGGCATTTGAGTCATAGAGCTGAACATTTAAGCTAATTTGCTAGGATAAACATATTGATCTGTAATCTGGTCAAGTACAGATGCATTTTTCCAAGATCTGACATTTTCTCCTAATGAGTAGCATATGTCAGAAATTAGTATAAAATATTGGATAAAACAGCATGTGATAATGATTTAATATTCATATATCATGTGGAATCTATAACTACTTATTATAGCTTACAATAGGTGACAAATAGATGCAGAAATGGTATTATTCTATAACAGCAATAGGTGATGCAGAAATGATATTATTCTATAACAGCAATAGGTAAACTGGAATCATAAATTAGATCATTTGATATTTTATTCACTTTTACTATAACCTTGCCACAAGGTATAGTTTTCAATTTTGTCTTATATTGGGAATATTTGAATGTTGTCAGTTTGAGATAACAGCTTATGAATATAACATAAAGATAACAATAGATGCTGTAAAAAAGGGTCATTATTTTCTAAAGGTCCAGGTCTTTGTGCTTTGATCTAAACCCCTTCATTTATGAGAGACATAAGCTTGAAGATATTTAGATATTGGATACAAGAGAAAAGGGTAGGAATTTAATAAGTACTATCATCGGTCATGCATTATTACTTACTAAAGTTCACAATAAATGGAACAAACGTTGTTATATATATATATATATATATATATATATACATACGTTTGTTCCATTTTAGTGATTTGCATACCATATATATATATATATATATATATATATATATATATATAATGGTATGCAAATCACTAAAATGAAAAATGATGACTATTCAATATTAAAATTTTTATGTTTTAGTGTTTTTATTTTTTATTTTTAAATATGCACCAATTTTAAATATAGTTCTTAAATTACATTTTTTCAAGTATTAGTTTAAAATACTATTTTTGTAACACAGATTAAGTAATATATATGCTGTTTTTTTTTTTTTTTTTTTTTTTTTTTAAATACAATTTAGAAAAGAGATTTAGAAATTAAAACAAATTCAGTTCAATGAGCAAACAACATTTGCTTCAAGGTTCTTTCTATTTGTTTACCTACAAAAAAAAGTTCCAAACCGAAAGTTAAATTACATTAACATCATCTTTTAGCTTAAAAAACAATAAAAGAAACAATTGATACAATTTGAGAATGGATGAAAAATTATGTCTAATAAGTAATGAGTACATATATAACTATTTATTTCCTTTTTTTATTAGTGAGAGTTTAAAAAAATGTTTATATGTTATCACATTATGTCATTCATTTCACAAATTAGTGAATAAAATACAAATACAATTAAACTTACAAATATTCTGAGATAATTATATAATACAATGCATGTTCCCTCTCAATAATGTTAACAAAGAGAAACATAAATCATATTAAAGAGTAAAAATATACTTTTTTTGACAAGACTATAATATTTTGTAGTAATACTTAGAATTTTTTACACTTACATTTTTTGTAAAAAATAATTGAAATATAAATTCCAAAAAATATAAACAAATATTTTAAGAAGTAATCCAAATTTCTTATACACAGTAAGATTTGAACTACCAAGCATTCTTAAACCAGGAGCCTAATTGTCAATATAGGAGATTTGAACTCAGACATTGAAGTACCTTTACTGTCCACACTATATGATACTATTGATACACATGACCACACACATGCATACAAAATAAATAAACACCAATACAAGTATTTTGTTTTAAACCAGCACTCATCAGTTGGTCCAAATGGGTCTCGTTTTATGCGGATTATTTTAATGCGATTTTGAAGTTATGCAATTCATGTTTCTTCTTAATATCTTTCATATTTCACTATATTTATTACATATCAAGAAATTTAAATTATTAATAACTTATTTTGACTTGAAATACTTTTTTTTCAAAAATATAAAGTTATATTAGCAGCTAACATGAATATGGCCCAAAGCTGCATTTAGAATATCAGCTTCTATGTAATAATCTACTTATACTAATGAGTAAATAATAATAATAATAATAATAATAACAATAGATTTATATTTACATATACAAATATCACAATAAATATTCAAAAATTTTAAACTTTTAAAATGAATTTTGTTAATTATAACAGAAATAAATATTTTTTTACATTTTTAAAATAAATAATAACCAAGATTTTATTGATTTTATAAACTAAAAATAATCTCTCTAATGATAAACAATATTTTTTTTTGTTTTGATTACAATCTCATTTTTTTAATATAGAAACAAAAAATCATTAACACAGCTCAAGACTGAAAGTGGCGCTAGTTGTGTGTCACATGACAAATCTGATTTCTTAACATTTCCCAAACAAATGCATATTGTCAAATAGTCAACCAACTGCAAATGATTAAAATATGTATGAAAAAATGTAAAATTAAATACTGTAGTTAATAAAAAAAAGTAAAAAAAGTTTGTCTTGTATTTTTTTTTTTTCAAATATTTGAAATTTTCTATTAGTCATGCCTTATTTCCCTATTTTTTTAATATGAATTTTAAAGTATTTTTTCCTTCTTGCTTTGCTTTTATGCAATTTCTGAAAATTACAACATCCTATCCTTTCAAGGTGTGTTAAGTCTATTTTTTGCAATTTATTTTGTGTGCATTTTCTGAGGAACCTGTCTACCGCATAAAACAAGACCCAGGTATGTGTGTATATATATATATATACACCTCTATCCCTCTTAGCAATGGCAATTGGTTCTCCAAAACTCATCATTAAGCAAGAAAAAACTATGCAGATTATGTATTTATAATAGGGGTCTATAGAAAAAAAATGATCATGTCCTAAAGCTAAAAAATTACATTAACTTGGGAATAAAGTACATATTAAAAATAATATTTATTGAATGCAGAGTATGTGTAAACTGTACAGTATTTAAAAAGAAAAGTTTTATATGTCTAGAAAAAAATGCACATTTTCTCTTTTAAAAAGTATACTACAGCAAAAAGAAAGAGAAAGTGAAACTGCATTTTAATTTAATTTTCATATTCTTCTGCAGAAGTTTTTTATCATAATGAAAAAAAAAATCCATACTGAAGTGCATTAAAATAAATCACTTTATTTTAGCTTCATTATCTGTGCAAATAGCGCACATATATAATAGTACACATTACTGTACATTTATGTTTATTACTTATGTTAAATTATTAAAGTTAAAAACAATGTTTAATTATATATTATTTAATTGAACATAAAGACTTATTACTGTACACCAGAGTAATACAACGTTTATGTGTATTGTAAGTTAGTCAACTTTAGAAAAAAAAAAGTCAACTTATTTTAAAAGAAAAAAAAAATCTAAGTGTACTAAACCATTTTTTAAAACATATGTTAAGTTTATTTTTTTTTTTTTTCATATTTGCTATAAGTCAATTGTTTTTTTTGGGTAAAATAACTTTAAAATACCTATTCTCTGACATCATCAGTAATGCAAAATTCAAGATGTGCCAAATAATTAAAAAAAAATTCCTGATCATTATAGTGAATAATCGATTGTAAATCAAATTAGTGGGTACAAATTGATGATGATCACTATTGTGAAAGATCGCTAAGTAGCCAATCTCTAAGTGAGATCTAGGTATATATATATAATCAGTGCTTAGTTTATATTAAGATAGCACATTCTTATGCTTATACACTTTGTGTGCCTGATTCGTTTAAAAGCAAAGTGGCTTGATGTCACTCTAAATCGGTCACTTTTCATAATATGATTACAATTTTGGGCTCATTGTAAAGATTAAAAAAATTCTGTAAGATGCAGCTCACTCTTGAATAATTTTACAAGTAAAAAATCAATAAAAATGACCTTATATGTCAAACAAAGAAAAAAATAGTGCCTCTTCTTAGATCTGATTGGCTATTAAATTTTGACAACAAAGAAAATGGCTGCCAAAAAATAAAGAGTTACGATCAGTTTTTGTTTTATTTTGAAAATGATAAACAAATGTTTTAGAACATTTTGACAGTATTTTTTGACAAATTATAAATTATTTTGATAAAATATGCTAAAAATAAAATTATTTTGGAAAAATAGTTAAGATTTAAATTATTTGTTTTTTTTCTACAACTAAACTTGGCAAAGAAAATCATGTCATTAGCAAAAGACTTTGATTGGCGAGTAAGATTTTGTTTTACATTTTCTGCTCACAAAAATTTATATATTTAAATAATAACAATTTATTTTTGAAAAAAAAACTTTCATTCATTTTTATAACCTGACAAATTATTAATATACTTTTTACAAACAAAACTAAAGTGAAAATAATATTAAAAGATTAATATATTTTGATGTTTGAGTTTGTGAATTTCCATTTGACTTTAAATTGACCAATTAAAAGTTTCAACTTTTATCTCATTCGGACAATAAATAATCAGCACTTTAAAGGTTAATGGACAGGCTTCAACCCATTCCAGCCTCCAATGCTTCTGCTATCCATACCATTGAAGATCTGAAGATTGAATTTCCAAATCCCATGCCGATTCCAATATTGTTGCCATGCCAATGTTGACTTGAAGTTACTCTGACCCTACACATATAAGTCAGTATCCATTTATATACATAAAAGAGGGATGACATAATGCAGGCTTAATATGTAAGATTTAAGATATCAGACACTCTTACAACTGGATCCAAATTGTAAATATTGGCATCAGCATGGGATTTGGAAATTCTATCATTAGATCTTCAATGGTATGAAGGGATGAAAAGTTGGAGGTTGTAGTAGATTGAAGACGGTCTATTAAAGTGTAAGGATTTGCTATCTTAATATAAACTGAGCACATATTATATATATGTATAGGAAATGGTAATTTGGTCCAACTGATGAGTGCTGCATTAGCATAAAATGCATATATTGGTGATTATTTATATTTTCTGCATGTGAATGGTTATGTGTATCAGTAGTATGAGATAGGGTGGATAGTGAAGGGGCTTCAAAGTTTGAGTTCAAATCCCCTATATGTATACACAGTAAGATTAATAACAATATTTAGTAAATTAAAATTGTTCTATTTTGAAAGTTAATACACATAATTATTGAATGCAATTTAAAAATTAATGAAAAATTTTAAAATTGTGTTCATAATGAATTACTTTTATATATATTTTTTTTCAATACAAATATACTTATAACTTTTTACAATCCTGTATTTTTAAAATAAATGAATAAAGATAGATTTTATACAAAACCTGCCCTCTCCAATTGATCAAATTACTGAATAAACCATGATGAAGTATGTAAAATACTTCATCATTATTTGTCAGTAATCAACAACATCAATTAACTATAATTATAAACTAGGGTCACACTTCTTGATGTTACATCACTAATGCTTCTTTTTCACATGTATGTGGTTAAATCTTCTATATTATTAAAATGATGAATGTTGTTATGAATTTGAGACTACCTGAGATAATATTAATTAAAAATTATGTTGACATTTTACAATACGCATTAATTTTAAACTATTTTAATTTTTTAAACATTGAATATAATTTCATTGTATTGATAAGGTTTTAAAACCAGTCTATCCTTTGGTATAATATGAGTTTAATATTTATTGGATACAAATTGTAAAAATATTACTTTAACAAACATTATATGAAAATTTATTCTTTTAAACAAAAATATTACTTTACTTTTTTCCCAATCATCTACATATCCATTAAAATTTAGATATTTAATATATGTTTGTCAATAACTGCTTTTTTGCCTGATTTTTTTAATTATGTATAATACATTTCTCAAATGTAATAAGCATATTTATTCTTCAAAGATATTCTGCTACCTTATTATTTTTTTTCCCATTTCAAACATGTCATAATTGTAGGGTATACTTTTTTTTAATTATTCATAGAATTGTTTTGCATATTTTATTATCACATTCTTTTGTAATAACATCATTATTTTTTTTATTGCTAAAAAAAATATCATCAATAATTTTATAGTCAGTAACTTACTTTGATAATTATTAAACTTTTCTCATTTATTACATTATTACAAAATTATATTAAAATAATAATTATATAGGATATATGAGCACATACTTTCACATGACTTTCCACTCTATCTTGTACCACTGATACACTTGAAAACATGTATGACAAAAAGATAAATAATCACCAATATATATATTTTATGCAAAAGCAGCAATCATGAGTAGGTCCAGATTATCATCTGTTCACATATATGCAATACGTCTTCAGATATATATTAAAATAGGCAATCTTCATACTTTAAAGGACAGGCTTCAGTTCACTCCCCACTCCAACTTTCAACCATCCATCCAATTAAAAATCTGATGATGGAATTTTCAAAGGCTACCCCGAGGCCAAGATTCTTGTCACCCACATGTTGATCTAAAGTCAATATGACCCTCATGTACAGGACATAATCCATTTAATACATATACAAGGGATGAGGAGTTTGACTGACATTAGCTCAACATGGATGTGACAATAATTTCAGCCTCAGGGTGGCCTTTAAGCATTCCATCGTCCGATTTTCAATTGAATAGATGGTTGAAGAGTTGGAGTGTGGTGTGGATTGAAACCTGTCGATTAAAGTATGAAGATTGGCTATCTTAATATATATCTGAGCACTTACTCCATATATGTATAGAGATGATAATCTGGACCAATTGATAATTGTTGGTTTAGCATGAAATATTTATATTGGCGATTATTTATCTTTTCAACACATATATGTTCAAGTGAATCAGTGTTATGACATGGAGTTGAGGGTCTGTGAAAGTATGTGTTTATATACCCTATATATTACATATATAGATACAGGTATATATTAAGCCTGTATTTCAGTTATTAAAATAAGTTGTTTTTACATTTTTATTTAAATAAATTTAACATTTGAGACTTTATTAAAACATTTGCCCTCTCTCAACATTTTTTTGTTATCTGAATAAATATTCTTATTAGATTATTTATCATATTATTTGATTTAATTGTATCTTAATTGTTTTTAAAATATATTAATATTTGAAATAATGGTTTTAATTTTAATTTATTAAAGTGACATTAAAAATGAGTAAAATTTTACTGGTGATGGTTACTTTTTTAATATTTTTTGTTTGACTAGCTTCAAATTAATATATATTTTATATTTTTGTAATTAGTAATAATATTATGTTTTGAATATATTAAGCACATTATAATTTTAAAATCTATCATTTTTTAATCAAAAAAAAAAAAATTATCTTAATTTTAATGGAATGCCTACATGTCTATTTTTTTTTTTAAAAAAACTTTTTTCCTGAAGGTATTCATAAATAACAATCAATGTTATATTTCTGCAACTTATAGTGATCTTTTTTTTTTCTTTTCATTTTACTTTCAATCACTCATAATGATGTAAAAACATTGCTCCACATGATGCAAATCATTTTATACATCTCTATAAAAGTTTTATATGAAATAATGGCTAAATTTTTTTATAATTAATAAATGCATGTATTCATTTGATTAACAATGCAGACACATAGTTGGGTTAACTATCGATTGATTATCTTAAAGAAAAATACTAAGCATGGATTTTAAAACTCTATAAGCATTATTTTGCTTGGATTTAAATCACATGTTCCAGGCAAAAAAAAAAAAAAACAATAAATGCATTAGTGTTTCATTATAAGACTTTTCTAATCTACTTAATTTTTTTATATATTATTTCAAATGTAATACAATAATAATCATATAATGTAATAGATTTATATCCAAATAAAAACCGCGACGCTTTTTATTTTTTATTTTTAAAGTTCATTATTAAATTGTGGTTGCAGTATTTTTTATTGCTAATAATTTATACTATATATAACAGTTATATATATATTATCTTTCTTTAATACATTATAAATATTGTTTCAATGGGTATACCAAATATGCATAGTTCTTACTAGCGCTTATTTACATATATTATCTTAATGACGAATTCTTTTTTATGTAAAGATAATTTCCTGTCGAATGTATAATAGTAGAGATAAATTACTATAATTAGATTCTATTTCGTAAGTAGTGGTGAGGATGTATTTTTATTGCTGCGATGATGTCTAGTAGTATATTTATCTTTCTAATGTTTTCTTTCTGTATTTCTAGGCGTAATGAATCATTCATTGACATGAATAAGCACACATGTGAGTGGGTGATTTGAAAAAAAAAAATAGTGTTTTTTTTTTTTTTGTTTTTAATAAAAGAGACACGAAACATTTATTTCACTTTATCACAAAATCAATTTTATAATTACAAGCAGAAGTTCATTAATTTGTTTTTTTTTTCTGAAAAAAAAAAGAATTATACTGATTCTACGATCCTTTAAGTCATGAAAGAATAGGGAATGAAATCACATTATTATTATTTCTTCTTTTGTATAATGTCAAATATGATTCATTTTATTTTGCTCAGAAAACTATTAATGATGCGAAATACTATATGTTTAAATACAAAGTAAGAAACAAAAATGTTTGATTTAATTATTGTAATAATATATAATTATTTTTAAAAGTAAATTAATATTTTTATTTACAGTAAAATCTATTATTTTCAAACTAATGTATATTTACTATCTTCAGTTATTTTTAAATAAAAATATATCTTTTATTGTTTAGATGGATTTTATTAACATAATAAAAAAACTTTTTATTTATTTTTCCCCTCTTATATCTCAGATACTGCACACATTCCTTCTCCAGTTTTATTCAATTATTCAATACATATTAAATAGTAAAATACATATTTTATTTATAAACTATTTTTAACATATATTATGTTTCATTTATCAAAAGGTTAATAGTTCAAAAATTCATGTGTGTTTAGGTTGTCCTACCAATTTTATTTGTGATTGTCAATGCATTATATCTATATATAAAATACATATTTTGCGGGTTCATCCATGTTAAAAAACTTTTAAGATTAATATACTGACGTTTCGACTTGGTCACACAAGTCATCCACATAGTTATAAAAGGTAGAAAGACGTTTGTAGAGGCGCTACAATCACTGATTTGAATAAAACGTTAAAATTCCACCAATAGCAAAAATGTTAAATTTAGAAATGTTTTTTTAAAAAAATCTTTCCAAATAGGAAGAAGTTTGCATGTATCATCTCGCTTATTGATACAATCTTCTCATCATCACCCAACTCAGATAGTTTATGTAGCCAAAACTCTTTTAAATAGAGCAATTAACCTTTCAGATGAAACACATCTGAAAAAAGAAATAAATTATACTAATAGTGTTTTATTAACAAATAGTTATAATTACAAATTTATAAAAAAAGCCTTATTTCAAGCCCAAAATAGACAAAATAGGAAACAAAAAGATGATAAATCAGCTATTAGGATTTGTGTTCCATATGTAAAAGGAATTACAGACAGTATCAGACGTATATTAAAATGCTATAATATAGATACAGCATTTTCAGCTCATCAAAAGATCAGCAATATAATAACCAAGCCTAAGGATTCAATCACTCTTGAATCTCATGGTGTCTTTCAAATCTCATGTAAAAATTGAAAAGCTTCTTACATAGGTATGTGTAAACCTAGCATCAGTATTAGGAAAGATGAGCATGCCAATGCAGTTAAAGAACACTCATCATCGTCAGCAGTCTCACTCCATACTATAGATTTAGGTCATAAATTTTATTTTTCTAGTACCAGGATCATATCCAGATGTGATAATTTCTACCAGTGCAAATTAGAGAAGTCATTGAGATACTTAAAAGGCCAGATTGTATCAATAAGCGAGATGATACATGTAAACTTCTTCCTATTTGGAAAGATTTAAAAAAAAAAAAAACATTCCTAAATTTAACATTTTTGCTATTGGTGGAATTTTAACATTTTATCCAAATCAGTGATCGCAGCACCTCTACAACCATCTTTCTACCTTTTATACCTCTGTGGATGACTTGTGTGACCAAGTCTGATAACAGTTCAGTTTCTCCACATAATCAAAGCCTCTGCAATCTATATCATTGCAAGAAAACTTTAAAGGTACATTTATGTAACCAAAACAAGTTTTATATATGTAAAAACCTGCTATCGCTTGTATTAATGATCAATATATGGAGCTTTACCAAGACCTCCAAACAAGCATATTTGTTTACATAAACATCAGAGTCAATATTCACTGTCTGTTTCATTTTGCTCCACCCTCAGATCAGCTGATTTCAAGCTGATTTGCTCTCATCAGTGAATTGATAGTATTTAGAAACTAAACCTAAATACTAACTCCAAGTGTTTACGCAAAATGTTTCTATCAGTTTGCAAGCATGAATTTTTTAGACACCTAAAGGTCTTCAAATTCAGCCTATCAATCTAGATAGCTATGTGGGTCTGATAACAGTTCAGTTTCTCCACATAATCAAAGCCTCTGCAATCTATATCATTGCAAGAAAACTTTAAAGATACATATATGAAAAACAAAACAAATTTTATATATGTAAAAACCTGCTATCGCTTGTATTAATTATCAATAGATGGATCTTTACCAAGACCTCCAAACAAGCATATTTGTTTACATAAATGTCATAGACAATATTCACTGTCTCTTTCATTTTGCTCCACCCTCAGATCAGCTGATTTCAAGCTGATTTGCTCTCATCAATGAAGGGATAGGAGTTAGAATTATGTATAAAACCAAACCTGCCTAACACTATACTAGCAAAAATAAAAATGCAAACCATAAAACAATACAATACTAGATTAAATTCAAAAATTTTACCAAAATCCTTCCACAATCATGGTTTCATCTACTACAAATAGACCTTCTCAATTGAAAATCAAACTATAAGAAATAACAAATATATACACACAATCAAACATCCCCATAATTCATTTCAAACTCCACATTCCCTTAATATCAAAAGAAGTCTTCATAAGATTAATAGCCTCAGAATCAAGTAAAATTTATCATCAAATTCTCCTCTATTTTTCTTTTTAATTCATTTTTTTCATAAAAATAACTGAAGCATTGTCAAATAATATTGTATGACCTGTATTCAATTCATAAATATATTAAGCTGACATAAGGTACCTATGTTTAACTCTACTTATATGAACCTTAATCCATTCATTAAGACTAAACTTACTCTGGCCTACATAAAACTTACCACAACTACATGGAATCTTATAAACAATACCAGGAAGAGGCCTACTATCAATATACTGTTTAGAACCATTAAGTAATGAATTCAAATCAGAACCTTTCTTCCATGCAACCTTCCTTTCACCTTACAAATTATTATTCTTATAAACCATATTATAAATTGAAGCCTTAAATGGCAACAGCATATAATCATTATATTTACCATCAACATTTTTATCTTCACAATCATGACTATATACTGTAACAATCCGGAGTAGGTAGACTTACATAATCTGCACTATAGGGCACCATCTAGGCATTTGAACCTAGAAAAATTTATAAAGTAGGCTCATACGTAAGTTTAAAAATTTTTTTTTTTTTTTTAAATTTTGATTCCAGTCGTTAGCCCATGTCACTAGCTCAGTGGAATAGCAGAGATTAAATAATATAATATGTTATCTAATTATATTTCAATATTAAAAAAATAAATAAAATAAGCCACTGCCAGTAATTAACACACAAAAATTTATTTATGCATATATATATATTGTAACAAGCACAGACGTTCGTTACATTGTTTTTTTATATATATTATTAAACAAGTTAAAATAAAAAGTTCGCATTTAAAAACTTTCTTTAAAAATTAAAAATTGAAATTAAAATATCGTCTTAAACTCTTATATATTAAGTCGCACAGATAATGAAAAATTATTAAAATAAAATTTTTATTAAAGAAAAAGGTATTTTTAAAACTAAATTTTAAAAAAGATTTGGAGATAAAATTATATCTTTAAATTTGTCTTGAAATATATTTTTGATTTGGAAAACAGGGTAATTAATTAGAAATGGAAATGATTGTTAATTAGTTAAATTAAAACCAGCCTTGAGCATTTAAATGTAATAACCTCAGTCAGATAGAAAAAAAAAACAATAGAAACTGATTAGCCAATGAAAGAAATCCATTTGGGAAATCGGACCTCAGCGAAAGAATCATCACTCCATGACGCAATGTTAATTCAATCCTTGACATTAATATAAAAAGGACAGGTTTTGGAAAGCTTGGTAGTTAGTGAATGAGGAGTGATTGATTATTGATGATGTAACAGCTAGGTGTTAGTGCTGAGGGGATTGAAAAAGACGCACAGCTTCAATCCCTTCAGTTCTGTAAGAAAGGAAGAAAAATGGGCCATCGTTTCTTCATTGAGGACCAATTACACTAAAAAAAAAAATCTCCAAAGGATAAATAAATCGATCAACCGGATACGAATCTTCGGATGACGTGGGAATTCACGTGCAAACGGCAAGGAATATACGAAGATGAACTATTTCAATAACCGTAAGACTTTAAAATTTATGAACAGTAAATTAAAAACTTTCCAGATTTAAATGATTTCAATATTATTCTACCTGACCAACATTATTGTATTAATTAGTTATAATTTTATTTAATGTATTTAATTTGTAAAATCATTTCCATTTATTTATTTATTTATTTAATTTTGTTCTTTAAGTTTTATTATGATTTCTGTTTTCCGTTAAATAAATTATAAAAAAATGTTAAACTTAAGTCGGGCATGAATGGCTGTATCGATTTGTAAAGATTTATTAAGGGAGGGTAATCTTGGGTTGTTCATTTCGTAGTTGAATTGGTTCAATGGATTGGATATATTTATGTAATTAGTAGGTGTAATATGAGATCCGCTACGGGCAGGATTATAGATATACGCCACACACCCTCTGTTTGCCTATGGATGGGTTTGTAAGTTGGCAGAATACCGCAGCCCATTCCTATGGAGTTTTTAGTTTATTGATCTACTTGCCCACAGATGTCACATCCCTGTGGGTGGAGAGTCAATGTCGTTTCTATTTCTACATATTGTTCAGATGTACATTCCTGACAATATAGTTGTGTTGTCGTATCATGCTACATTGAATACATGAATGTATCAGATGGATTGGCGCCAGTTGATTGCGAAATGTGTTGCCTAAGGTTAAGTAGGGATAAAATATTTTATTTTCAAATGCAAATCTATGTAGTCGATTCAGGCTCGATCCTAAATAAAACTATTAAATTTAAGTTGTTTATAGATGCTTGCATAGATTGGTTATCGGTTAGGTATGTTTTGGGTTTTCATATTTGATCAAAATATATAGACATTCGATAAATAATGATACCTTACGGTGAGTGTCTCTAATGTATTTATTCGGATGTCCTTTAAGTTATTGGTGACGATGCAAGTATCTTACGATGAATACTAGAGGGTTTCTTATAATTCCCTATGCAATTGTCAGTAATCAATAATTTTGTATTTTGATCGTTTATGTTTACTTTGAAATGTTTTTGACCGTTGAAATCTATGTAACCGATCTATAGCAACATATTAAACAGGTTTATAAGCCCATCTGTGCGAACTTGATTAAAAATGTAAATTTATAATATAATAGTAACTCAATGTAAATTAAAGTAAAATCAAAGTTAAAAATAATGTTAAATGTTTAAATGTAAATCACTAAAATAATTTTAAACCTTATATATATGTGCATAAATAAAGCTGTTTGTATGATAATTACTGGCAGTGGCTTACTTTATTCTTTTATATACTAGTAAATGATATTATTAAATCTCTGCTATTCCACTGAGCTAGTGACATGGGCTAACGACCGGAATCAAAATTAAAAAAAAAAAAATTTTTTTTTTTTGACTTACGTATCTGCCTACTTTATAAATTTTTCTAGGTTCAAATGCCTAGATGGCGCCCTGTAGTGCAGTTTACGTTAAGTCCCCTTCTCCGGATCGTTACAATATATATATATAAGATTTAAAATTGTTTTAGTATCAGTTTACATTTTAACATTTAACATTATTTTTAACTTTACTTTAATTTACATTTAATTACTATTATATTATAATTTTACATTTTAATTAAGGTTGCACATATAAATTTATGAAAGCTTGTTTTTAATGTTGAATATAGATCGGTTACATAGATTTCAATGGTCAAAAACATTTCAAAATAATCATAAACGATCAAAATACAAAATTATTGATTACTGACAATTGCATAGGGAAATATAAGAAACCCTCTAGTATTCAGCATAAGATAATTGCATTGTCACCAATAACTTAAAAGACATCCGAATAAATACATTTTAGATACTCCCCATACGGTATCATTATTTATCGAATGTCTATATATTTTGATCAAATATGAAAACCCAAAACACAATTCACCGTTAACCAATCCATGCAAGCATCTATAAACAACTTAAATTTAATGCATTTTTATTTAGGGTCGAGTATGAATAGACTACGTAGATTTGCATTTGAAAATAAAACATTCTATCCCTATTTAACCTTAGGCTAAAATTCGCAGTCAAACTGGCATCAATCCATCTGATACATTTATGTATTCAATGTAGCATAAAAATACAACAGCACAAATATACTATACTGTCAGGAATGGACAACTGAACTGTATAGTTAGAGAAAACATTGACTCTTGTCTGATACACGAATATGACGTCTGTATAGCAAGAAGAACAATAAAATAAAAACTCCATAGGAAGGGACCGCGATCCTTTTTGCTGACTTACAATCCCATCCATAGGCAAAGGGTTGGTGCGGTGTATTCAGCGATTCTGCACGTAGCGAAACTTATACTACATCTACTAAATACACAAATATATCCAATCCATTGACCCAATTCAACAATGACACAAATAACCTAAGATTACCCTCCCCTAATATAACTTTACAAATTTATACAGCCATTCACGCCTGAATTAAGTTTAACATTTATATAATTAATTTAACGACAAACAAAAAAATCATGATAAAAACTTAAAGAATAAAAAATAAATAAGAAAATAAATACATCAAATAACATTATTAATACATTAAATTGGTCAGATAGGATAATATTGCAATCATTTAAATATGGAAAGTTTTAATTTAATGTTCATTATTTATAAAGTTCTTACGGTTTAAAACAGTTCATCTTTATCCATTGCTTGCCATGAACGTGAATTCCCACGCCATCCTAAGATTGGTATTCTGTTGGCCGATTTATTTATCCATCCGGAGGTTTTTGCTTTAACTGATCCTCAATGTAGAATAACGATAGTTAATTTCTCTTTCTTTCTTAGCAAAACTGAAGGGGTTGAATCATGCGTCTCTTCAATCCCTTCTCCCGCACTAACACCTATCTGTCACATCGTAATAATCATAATCACCCTTCTCCCACACTAATTAATAATTTCCAAATTTTCCTTTTATACGTATTCGAAGGTTTGACTTGGCATTATGTCATCGATGTGATGATCCTTTCGCTGAGGTCCGATTTCCCGATGGATTTCTTTCATTGGCTATTTGTTTCTATTGTTTTCCGATCTGACCGATGTTTTTACATTTAAATGCCCAAGGCTGGTTTACATTTGACTAATTAAATTTATCATTTCCATTTCTGATTAATTAACCTGTTTTCCAAATCAAAGATATATTTTTATCTCTAAATCTTTTTAAGTTTTTGTTTTTAAAATACCTTTTTTATTTTTAATACAGTTTTATTTTAATAATTTTTTTTTATCTGTGCGATTTAATATATACGAGTTTAAGATCATATTTAATTTCAATTTTTAATTCTTAAAGAAAATTTTTAAATGCGAACTTTTTAATTTACTTTCATGTTTAATAAATATAAAAAAAACAATGTAACGAATGTCTGTGCTCGTTACATATCAGTAAAGTTGCTTAAAAAAATGATCAAAAAAAATATTTTAATTAGGGTTAGTAATTACGGTACACGATTGACGAAGACGTTTACAAACATCCGGTTAATAATTTTACAAAAAGACTATATACAAAAAGAAAAATGTTTACTATCACTTACCTAAGGACCATTTACGTTTACACCCCTCCCCACAAGAGTTCTATTTTATTTTATACATTTTTTTTTTTACACACGGCATGACAAGCAAGTTATTTTATAAATTATTTATTTAAAGAAGGTTGCATTGAGATAAATATGTTTTAAGAAATAATGGGTTTAAACATGTATATTTGCAGAACAATTATAAATACCACCAACTTATTTATGATTGATTGAAATGCATAAATAGGGTTACACTTAAGTAATTCCCAAAGGTACTCATCGTAAGGCACCACGTTTCGATCATAAACTTACGTGGCTGTGCACTCCTATACACATTAAAGCATAATTTATATTACAACAACAAAAAAAAAAAACATATTAATTGCAACCTTTTGACTTTCTTTTTAACGAAATACAATTTAAAATTATTTATACTTTCTTGTGTTTAATATATGTGATATTTCTTTTACTGGCAGAGCTTTTATAAGATTTAAAGTATACGACTTTATGTAAACAGATAAAAATGTTTCATTTTGAGAAGAATTTGTTCAGGGTATACGTGGTTTATTAAAGATCGGCCCGAGTTGGTTCGCCAGTTGTAACGATCCGGAGAATGCCTTAACATAATCTGCATTGCAGGGCACTATCTAGGCATTTGAACCTAGAAAAAATTATAAAGTAGGCTGATAAGTAAGTAAAAAAAAAAAATTTTTTTTTTTTTTTTAAATTTTGATTCCGGTCATTAGCCCATGTCACTAGCTCAGTGGAATAGCAGAGATTAAATAATATAATATCTTATCTAATTATATTTCAATATTAAAAAAATAAATAAAATAAGCCACTGCCAGTAATTAACACACAAAAATTTATTTATGCATATATATATATATATATATATATATATATATATATATATATATATATATATATATATATATATATATATATATATAAGATTTAAAATTGTTTTAGTCTCAGTTTACATTTTAACATTTAACATTATTTTTAACTTTACTTTAATTTACATTTAATTACTATTATATTATAATTTTACATTTTAATTAAGTCCACACATATAAATTTATGAAAGCTTGTTTATAATGTTGAATATAGATCGGTTACATAGATTTCAATGGTCAAAAACATTTCAAAATAAACATAAATGATCAAAATACAAAATTATTGATTACTGACAATTGCATAGGGAAATATAAGAAACCCTCTAGTATTCAGCATAAGATACTTGCATTGTCACCAATAACTTAAAAGACATCCGAATAAACACATTTTAGATACTCCCCATACGGTATCATTATTTATCGAATGTCTATATATTTTGATCAAGTATGAAAACCCAAAACACAATTCACTGTTAACCAATCCATGCAAGCGTCTATAAACAACTTAAATTTAATGCATTTTTATTTAGGGTCGAGTATGAATAGACTACGTAGATTTGCATTTGAAAATAAAACATTCTATCCCTATTTAACGTTAGGCTAAAATTCGCAATCAAACTGGCATCAATCCATCTGATACATTTATGTATTCAATGTAGCATGAAAATACAACAGCACAAATATACTATACTGTCAGAAATGGACATCTGAATAGTATAGTTAGAGAAAACATTGACTCTTGTCCGATACAGGAATATGACTTCTGTATAGCAAGAAGAACTATAAAATAAAAACTCCATAGGAAGGGACCGCGATCCTTTTTGCCAACTTAAATTCCATCCATAGGCAAAGGGTTGGTGCGGTGTATTCAGCGATTCTGCACGTAGCAAAACTTATACTACATCTACTAATTACACAAATATATCCAATCCATTGACCCAATTCAACAACGACACAAATAACCTAAGATTACCCTCCCCTAATATAACTTTACAAATCTATACAGCCATTCATGCCCAACTTAAGTTTAACATTTATATAATTAATTTAACGAAAAACAAAAAAATCATGATAAAAACTTAAAGAATAAAAAATAAATAAATGGAAATGATTTTACATAAATAAGAAAAAAAATACATCAAATAACATTATTAATAAATTAAATTGGTCAGATAGGATAATATTGCAATCATTTAAATATGGAATGTTTTAATTTAATGTTCATTATTTATAAAGTTCTTACGGTTTAAAACAGTTCATCTTTATCCGTTGCTTGCCATGAATGTGAATTCCCATGCCGTCCTAAGATTGGTATTCTTTTGGCCGATTTATTTATCCATCCGGAGGTATTTGCTCTAACTGGTCCTCAATGTAGAATAACGATAGTTCATTTCTCTTTCTTTTTTAGCAATACTGAAGGGGTTGAATCGTGCATCTCTTCAATCTTTTCTCCCACACTAACACCTATCTGTCACATCATAATAATCATAATCACCCTTTTCCTGCACTAATTAATAATTTCCAAATTTTCCTTTTATACGTATTCGAAGGATTGACTTGGCATTATGTCATCGATGTGATGATCCTTTCCCTGAGGTCCGATTTCCCGATGGACTTCTTTCATTGTCTATTTGTTTCTATTGTTTTCCTATCTGAATAATGTTTTTACATTTAAATGCCCAAGGCTGGTTTACATTTGACTAATTAAATTTATCATTTCCATTTCTGATTAATTAACCTGTTTTCCAAATCAAAGATATATTTTTATCTCTAAATCTTTTTAAGTTTTGTTTTTAAAATACTTTTTATATTTTTAATACAGTTTTATTTTCATAATTTTTTTTTATCTGTGCGATTTAATATTAACGAGTTTAAGATGATATTTAATTTCAATTTTTAATTCTTAAAGAAAATTTTTAAATGCAAACTTTTTAATTTACTTTCATGTTTAATAAATATAAAAAAAACAATGTAACGAACGTCTGTGCTCGTTAGAATATATTATTATTAAATACATTTTTTAATAAAACATGACTATAACCCAATTCTACATATTCATCTGCAAATTGACTTCATTGAATATCAGCATTATTATTAAAATTATTCAGACTTCTATTCTTACAACAAAAATTCAACAAAGACAATTTTAGGAGACTTTGATGATAAATCTTCTTGACTCTGAGGCTATCAATCTTATGAAGACTTCTTTTGATATTAAGGGAAGGTGGAGTTTGAAATGAATTATGGGAAGGTTTGATTGTGTGTATATATTTGTTATTTCTTATACTTTGATTTTCACTTGAGAAGGTCTATTTGTAGTCGATGAAACCATGGTTGTGAAAGGATTTTGTTAAAATTTTTGAATTTAATCTAGTATTGTATTGTTTTATGGTTTTGCATATATATATATATATATATATATATATATATATATATATATATATATATATATATATATATATATATATATATATATATATATATATATATATATATATATATATATTAATACAATAGCCATTATAAAAATATTATATATAAAAATATCTGTAAATGCATTATTTTAGTTTAAATTCTTTAGTAGAGCTTTCAATTATGTGGTAATCCTAGTGAGCATTAACTGAATTTCAAATAATTCAAACTTAATGTTATATATTTAAAGAAAAGTATAATATTTCATTTTGTGTTTCTCCAGATGTTAATCGATTAATTAATAATTTTAAGAGTATAATTCTAAATTGTAAAGAAGTAATTTGATTTACCAGATTTCATGTGGATGTCAGAAATTATATATCGTGAATCAACATGTTCTGTGGAAAGTCAATTTAATATAGCTTCAGTATTCTTTGACCATGAATAAAAGAAAGAAATCATAGAAACAGGAAAATTAAATAGGCAATTTTAATTGATAAATATATAGATGATGTTATTAATAGGCAAGTTGCAAATACAGCATACACAGCTTATGGAAATATATGTAACATTAAGATTAAAAAATTCAAAATTCAGTTAAAGCTGATGAGGTTTACCATGTAATTGAAAGCACTACTAAAGAATTTAAACTATAATATTGCATTTACCATTAATACATATATATATATATATATATATATATATATATATATATATATATATATATATATATATATATATATATATATATATATATATATATATATATATATATATATATATATATATATATATATATGTGTGTGTGTGTGTGTCAATTCTAATATTTTCACAGATAAAAAATGTCATATTATTATTACTATTTGTGGCATATTCCGTGTAGTGTAAAAGCTAAATGCTGACATTTCAGTACTTGATATTGCACTGAAACGTCAGCAATAATATTTTTCACTACAGAGAATATCCCGCCAATACTACTACTAATATATATATATATATATATATATATATATATATATATATATATATATATATATATATATATATATATATATATATATATATATATATATATATATATTATAATAGTAACTTACAGTTATTACTATTGGTCTAACATGCTTTACCTCTTATGAATTTATTTATATAAAATTAATTTAATATTTTATTATGTATACATATATAAACTATTTATATATACATGTGAGTTTTAAATAATGCATACGTTAAGCTTTTGACTAAAATGCCAGATTTGGAGTTGAAATGAATGATTTTATATATGTGTGAACTTTAAACAGTATATATATTAATGTCAAGTTTTTGAGTAAAATACCAGATTTGAAGTTGAGTAATAAATAATTTTATATATATTTTATTATTAAATCTTAATGTCTACTGAACAATTAATATTTGAATAAAGCATGAACGTGTAATAACACATGAGCAGATTTATTCAAACTCAGGTTATTACTGAGAGGAAAATAAAATCATTTCTCCTTAAATAACTTTTTCTTTTATCAATACTACTGTTCAACTATTGGAATTTAAATATTAACTTTTCCCAATTAAGATAATCTGTGGATTAAAAGTCTGCAAGGAAAATATTTTAATTTTCTGTTAAATCTTAAAGGAATAGCAATATAAAAAAAAAGAATGTTTTTTTTATTTTTGTTGAAAACTACATTGTTGTAACACTTCCGTTATTTTTCAAATATATATAAATTTTATATATGATAAAATAATGTGCTTTGAGTAGAACAGCTTTGTATCGTAAAGGATTGAAAACCAACCTTGCATGTTATTTTAAAATATGTTGAAATATTTGAAATATTAATTGAAAAGAACATCTAATGATAATAGAAAAATGGAGATTAAGATCATCATCATTTAAAGAATATTTACTACATATTATATCAATCAAGTCATTGGATATTATTAACGGTTCATCAATTAAGGATAAATATAATCATCATTATACCAATGGATTAATAATATACTTCGTAAACGATCTTCATTAGGATGATGAATTATAAACTTCAATATTTACTCTCTACTCTGGAAAATAAGTTTTCTTTATTTTATATATATATATATATATATATATATATATATATATATATATATATATATATATATATATATATATATATATATATATTATAATGCTTATATTATTTTAATATGTTTATTATTATTATTATGTTTATTTCAAATTTGGCATCACATCATTATATCTTAATAATAAAATTATATTTAATATTAAATATAATTAATTGAAAGCTTGACATAATCCATCAAATTAGATGAAGGATATTAAGAATAATTATTATTTAATAGATATTTTAAACAGGATTATATTGTATTTACTACATAATATTGTAAACATTTATTGTATTTTATTTGTCAAAAATACATATACTATATAGGTTATACAATTGTAAATAATACTTATATATTAGTAATTATGAAACATATAAATAAGAATGGTAAATAAATCAATAAGTTACATAAATTATTAATTTTTGAATCCAGATATTGTTTTTATATATCTGTTAAGTTAAACTATTTTTTTTAATTTTTGAAAGTTTATTATAGTATTGAATTTTATCATAGGGTATTAAATAAAATATTATTTATTAATATTTTTAAAATGGTAAAATTCATCCATATTTATTTATTAATATTTTATTTAACTATTATATTATATTTTTTATTGTTTATTAAATATTGATTTATTAACTTGATCTCTTTGTGTAATCATTATTGAATTATATATATATATATATATATATATGGTAGTATTATAAATATCATATGAATATCAATTATAATTAATGCTTATATAAAGGCATGTTAAATAATAACTTGTTTTGAAATTATCCCTGAAAAAAGCTAATTGCAAATTCTCCATGAGTTTGAATATCATGGCATAATGGTGACTGAAAGAGGGATGAGAGATGGATGAACTAGTCTAAATTATATTAAAACTTATTTTAAAATTATTGAGCTAGCATAATAAAGATAGATATAATCATGGACTTAGTATTTCATCAATTCCTTTCTAGCATTCTACCTGAAGACCCAAAGTCTGATTGTAGTGAAATGCATATCCTCTTTCTAGGGAATTTAATCATTTCCTTATATTAAACAAGACCAACTTAGATTTTAAATATAATCCATTTTGTTATATTTGGCAAACCTAACTATGAAGCATTAAGTTAATGATTTCCAAGTATTGAAGCTGGAAATATAGTACATATTTGTGCTTCACCTAGGGCCAATATCATCAGCACTAGTCTGGGTTTGAACCCAATCTTATATTAACTGACACCCATCTCATAATAGGTGGTAGTATATTTTAATCAATATTACAATCTTTTATGTTTCATTAATCTTATTTTATATTTAAAACTAACATTTTTATATTAGTTTATTTATTTTATATTTGTAAAAATGTATATTGTGTGTATTTTCTTAAATTGAGTTGAATCCTAGATATCTATAAAATGTTACAAATATTTCAAATTCTTTATTAAAGTTTATTTTCTTCAATTAATTAGTGGGTAACATTTTATATTTATCTTTTAATCAATGTACACTTGAGAATCAATTATTTAAACAATGTAATATTTTAAGACATATTTTGTAAATTTCTACTTAAGTTTATGTCAAATATGTTTGAAAGTCATTGTACCAAATTCCTAATTTTTTTTCTGAATAAAATCTAAATTTTTGTTAATCTAAACCTTAATTAAATAGATTTTGTTAGTAAAATGATTGATAAACTTAATATGCTTGTTTTTTTTTAATTAGCAAATCAACCCTTGGGGCATGTTCATGCAGAGTTAGAGATTTTCCCTCCAAAGCAGGCACCAACCTCACAGAACTACTTAGAGTGATTCCAATTGGTGGAGGTCAGTGTAGATTTAATCCTTTAGATAAAACCAGATCACATAAATAGTGGATCTTTGATAAGGATTATTATTGAGTTTAGTGGAGAGAAGTGATTAATATATATATATATATCATGCCTAAAGAAATGACGGGGTGAAAAGATCGATCGTTTGCTTCTCAGAGGTCTGTTCCACCAACTCATCCATGCCTTTCCAGTGCTTAAACATCTAGCCAGAGACTGTCTGTGTCGAGGAAGCCTGCAAATAATCTGACTGTATTAACTGCCTGTATTAACTGATTGATTCTGAGGTAACGTCCAATTCACCGCAAGCCATTGATTTTATTTTACTTGTTTTCAAAATCTATATTAATTTATATTTTATATCTGTGTAATGTTTATACGGCTTGGTTTAAAATACGTCTTTTAAATTTATTCAATTTAAAATATCAATTCTTATAAAATCTTACATTATTTTGATGCGGCAAATTAAATTATTTTTTGTCAGTTTGTTTAGATTATTTGACTTACTGAAATTGCCAAATACCAAATTCAATGAGCTATTAACTTTAAATCCTTCCCCTGTTATTTTTTTTCTTTAACTTAAAAATCATTACAAGAGACTTACTTCCCATAAATTAATTAATAGAATGCTCATTTAGTTTTGTACATCATATATAAATTTATTTGAATGATTGAAATTATTTTAAAAGTATCTTACTATTACCTCCAATTTAAAATAGCCCTGTAATTATTTCTGAAAGAATAAATAATTTTAGTGAATCAATTAAGTAAAATTTATCATAGAATTTTATCAGTATATATATTTCATACATATATTTTATTTGTCAGAAAATATTATTATTATGATTTACAATTTATTATGATATATGTTTAAAATTCACCAGAAGTGAATTTGAGATTTAATACCCAGTTTGTTTATGTTAATTAAAAGACTGATTTATTTTGCAATCTTCAACGATGAGCTATTTAATAACTTATTAATAAATAAAATATTTGGAAGTGTGGAAAGCAATTTATATTCTAGTTTTAATACTTGCCATCCTTTTGTATTGTAAATTATGATCCATTTAATAAAGGCCTAAGGTTTCTGGGACCTTCCATTATTGCAGGGAGATAGTTTAATTAGAAATTAAGTTATTAATTTTGTTAGTGATACATTATCTACTATATATGTCTAAGGCATTATGTATTTATAGCTACCACCATTCATTTATTGCTATTCTTGCTTTGCTACAAACCTCTTAGGACCTTCAGAAATTTAACTGACCAGTCCAATCTTTTACTCTCCCTCAAAGTAGTTGTAGTTTATACCAAGTGATCCATTTTCAGGCATTTTCATTAATATGTGTTTGGGAAGTCCAGCACATCAAAAATATTTTATTATTATTCAGAGACATGCTTTGGCTAGAGGCCCAACATTTCTCTTATCTACCTGTACATATCAGGAATTTCTTTTAGCAAAGCCACCTCATTTATTTTGGCGTAATCTATAATAGCATACTGCCTTCTTCATCATTTATATCTTTATTTAGCAAACCTGAAAGGCTCTCTGCAGTGATGGTATGTCCTTCACAAACCAATTTCATAATTAATTAAATCTGACTGTATAATTGTCAATTATTTATTTAAGAACTATTTTGTTTCCCACACTCATTATATACAAAAGATTTTAAATGTAATAGTGTCTTAAATGCCAATCTTTCATGGCTAATAATATTTTATTGCTGATTGGTTTTTGGCCGACCAATTAACAAACTTTTACATTGTTTGTCAAAGCCGCATCAAAACGAATTAAATAAAATAACCAAGTTGTATAAACAAAGACTTAACTTATTTTGTACTAAATTCCTTAATAAATTCCTATAATACTGTTATTTTAAATAAGCTTAGTTTGTCATCACTCCCAATATCTAAGGTTAATTACTCTACTTATTTTAATATTTCTTTTATTTAAATTCATTTCTGTGTAATGTTGCCATAAAGAATTATCATTATTACAGTTCAAACCATTAATAATCAATAAAATCATATCTATATTGTTCTGCAATCATCAGAATCCATGAAATCATTAAATTTTCATATAAACCCTTTATTATGTTGAGTCTCTATGTGAACCATGACCTCCAGCTGGGACGGAATAAAACCAAGCACTGCTAGTGTCATTACAAACGTTATACATTAGTCAGAGAGGCAATAGTTAGGCAAATAGGTTAGGATTCATCCTTAATCTGACATATGTATCTTGTGCATGGTTGGATTCAAGGTACTTTTGCTTGGATTATTGGTCTTGTTGAATGAATACACAATTTTGACCGGCACATTATTAAATATAATTGATTCTGTTATATTTGGTATATCAATTGAGATGATTAAATGTTCTTCCATTATATTTGATGCCTCAACTAGGACTATCAAATAGGCTGTCCCATTATATTTGGCGACCCAAATGTTTCGGGCTTCGATTAATTAAATCTCTTCTTATATATATTAGGCATCCCGTTATATTTGGTGCTCAACATTTTAGGCTTTGAAAATTTAAGTTCATCACAGGTATAAATTATATACTATTACATATTTAGTATATTAATTGGGGCTTTGAATCAATGATTCTATATTATTACATATAGTGAAAAAGTCATGGATAGATTAAGTGATTATTCTTAGTAACAAGTATGTTGTTATGAAGATTCATATGGTTTTTATAATTACAAAATTAATATAAAAATGATAATATATATAATATGATTTAGAGAGATCAATATTTAAATAACTAATTATTAAATTATGTTTTAAACAAGAGTTGAGTGAGATAAAGTTTTTTCTATAGACATAGATGTTTAAAAATATACACATATATCATTAGAACATCATAAGTATATATAAATAGCATGGGGTGGTAGAGAACTTTACAATATAATATTTTGGTTATAAAAAATATATATACATTTGAGTAATATTTGCATTAAGTTAAAATTTGTTATGCTTCAAAGTGGGAAAATGTTTTCAAACAAAGATATTGAATGCTCTAGTCAAATGCAAGATGATTTGCAAAGTTAACTAAGTGATGATAGTAATATTATAGATCAATCATCATTAGTGCATGCATCAGGGGGTTCTACAACCATAGTTGAATACCATCAACAAACACAGAGTTTAGATCAAGTGTTATCTCAAACACAAAAGATAGTTGATGAAGATTTAAATCAATCATTTAAAATTGAGATTAACCAATCACTTAATGTTGATACAACAAAGCTTATAGATAATAACATGACTATAATGTAAATGTTTAAAATGTTAATGGATAATAATAAAAAAATAGATGATAATATGAATAAAAAATTAGATGATTTAAAAAGTGATTTAAATCAAAAATTGGATGATAATAGTACTAATTTTAGAAGTGACATGTGTAACTTAAAAAGTGATTTGAATCAAAAATTAGATGATAATAATAATAATTTAAATCAAAAATTGGATGATAATAATAAAAAATTAGATAGTTTAAAAAAAGATTTGAAGGTTGAAATAACATAAATTGAAAATAAACTATCTACAAAAATTCAACAATTAAATTTAAATGTGGATAATGTTAAAAAAGATAACATAGAAATTAAACAAGCATTAAATGATCTAAAGAATGAAATTGATGAAAATAATTCAAAATGTCAACAGTGGTTTAGTGAGTTCCAAAATGACATCATAGATAGATTAAATGTTAAATGTGATGAAATGTATAAAAATCAAAGAATTTTTAGGGAAGAAGTAAAAGAAGAACAAAATAAAATACGGAATGAAATCCAAGAAGATAGACAACAAACACACACAAGAATAGATCAACTCTCTACTAAACATAATAATGAGATAGAATCCCAGAATAATGTATTAGAGACTATTGACCATCAACATAGATTTTTGGAGAAAAAAATAATTTCTTTAGAGATTATTTTGGAGGGAAAATTTGCTAATATGTATAATAGTTGTAACCTTTATGAGAAGGATAGTTTGGAATTATGTTTAAAAGAATTACAGAATGCACGTAATCAAGTTAAATCTGGTATGTTTAGCCAACCTATTTTATTTTCACTTGATTCAACATGTTTAGCTATTGGAAATTGGTCTTTTATGTATGAAACAGATGACAGAATTGTTATTTGTAATTTACAAAAAAGATTTGCATGGTTTTATTTTTGAATCCAATAAAGGTAATAAACTTTATTTTAATACTGAAACTTTACTTGACACTGAGTTTTCTACTGGTTGAATATCTCAAATTCCCTATGATGAAAAAGAAAAATATCCTTTTAATTTTATTTTAGAGGAGACAATATCAACTCCATAAATAAATTCCAGTAAAACAATCATGAATGATACAATGCAGATTAGTGTGAACAATCAACAACAAGAACTTCAATCTTCTCTTGAATGCAATGATGATATCCAGAGTGAATCATTATTAGTTCAGTTGATTACCACATAAGAAAATTATCAAAACCACTTTGATATTACACAACAGAGTAAAGATATAAAGAGTCAGCATAACATTTTTGAAATGGTTAATTTAAATCCATTAAAGTAAAAAAGGAATTGTGGAAAAGAATGAAGTAAATAGTTTCCAAAACACAGAAGTCATGGAGATGCAACAAACAGAGATAAAGTATATGACTCAAGAATAGAAAATGAAGTAGTGAATGATTTGAAAATTATTGTTAAAGATCTTGATAAGATAAATGACCCTAACCCAAAATCTATTTTTTTCACATCAGGTATTATTTGAGATAAAGGATAATTCTCTCAAAACTAATATAGATACCTATGATAATAGTAAAGAACAGAGTCTTAGTCAGAATCATTTAAAATTTATTAAAAAAGATCCACAACAAATAATTATCTTTAATAATAGATTAAATTTTCAGTATTATATAATGAATGAAACTGAAAATTATTTTATTAATAATGGTTTAGAATAATTAAATTTAAATACTTGTAGAGTTAATAAAGAGAATGAATTATTAGCTTCTCAAATGAGTATGTCAGAAATTCAAAAAGGTCATACATTCCATAAGTTATGTAATACTTATGAAGGTCCTTTTACATTCATTTAACACATGAATTATTGTGTTTAATGAAGATAAGCACATATTATGAAAGGACTTTTGAGGATTGTGACCATTTGAAAATGAAAAGAGACAATGAGTAATGATTGAACCCATTATAGTTTGTTTAAGAAAAAAATGTATATATAGAAATTTTGATGACATAAACATTGACGAAGGAACTAAATATAGACAAATTAAATTAAACAAGTATACACTTGTTTAATGAGATTTAATCTTTGGTTACTTGATCTAGAACAGAAAGTAGACCAAATGGTTAATATGATAAGGTAATAAAGTACCAACATAATTTATAAATCTATAAAGTATAGATATACAATTATAAATGTATATAAGTATGTATAAGAAGAATACTTACTAGTCTTGGAAAAATATTCTCATCCGTATGACTACATTTTCATCAAATTATATTTATATTATCTTTAAAAAATATAAACCTATAAATTATAAACCCAAAATAAATGGAGAAAAATGACATTTTACAAGCTCATAAACAACTTGTTAAAATGGCAAATAATAGAAGTCGGAATAAAAAAAAATGTATTTATGAATTTAAAGTTGGAGATAAAGTTTTGATAAAGACTTTCCATCCTAGTAAACCATTAGAGAATAAATATCACAAAGTCTACAACACATATGAAGGATCTTATACTATCATTAAAAAGGCAGGTCCAAATGCATTTTGGATTAACCAAGAAGGAGAGATTTGTGGTACATATAATTCATGAATTTTAAAACCTTATTTTGGCTGTTTATAATATTATATAAAGAAATAAGGTGAATATCTAGATAAGAATTGGGCAGTGTAAACCATACGGTTTAATATAAAAAATAATAATAATAGTGATCAATGTAAAGATAAATATATTAAGAACATTAGCTTTGATGAGGGTATTCTTTAATGCCTTGAAATAAGTAAAAACAATAGAGTCAATTCATATTAATAAATGGATACTCTAGTATTTATTTAGTCCTTTTCAAATCCATAAGTCTTAAAAAAGCAGAAATAAGGCTAGTAAATATATTTGTGTTGTCCAAGAAAGAAACATTTTTTTTATAAAAAAATATATTAACCATTAAAGTCCTTAATTTTATTTTTGATCATTATCAAAAGAATAATATAGCCCATGTATAAGGAAAGATATAACAGTTAAAAAATAAAAACTTCAACCCTTCATAAAATCCAAGTATAATGCAATTAAATTATAAGAACATACTAAAATAGTTGTGTTTAAAATTTTAACTTAAATTAAAAGTTTAAATTTCCGAAGGGAAGGGGAAATATAATAGTAACTTATAGTTATTATTATTTGTCTAATGTGTTTTATCTCTTATGAAATTATTTATAAATATAAAATTTATTTGACTATTTTATTATGTATACATATATAAACTATTTATATATACATGTGAATTTTAAATAATACATACCTTAAGTTTTTGAGTAAAATGCCAGATTTGGAGTTGAAATGAATGATTTTATATATATGTGAACTTTAAACAGTAAATATATTAATGTCAAGTTTTTGAGTAAAATGCCAGATTAGAAGTTGAGTAATAAATAATTGTATATATATTTTATTATTAAATCTTAATGTCTATTGAACAATTAATATTTGAATAAAGCATGAACTTGTAATAACACACGAGCAGATTTATTTGTTCTCTTGTTATTAAGGAGAGGAAAAAAAAAACATTTCTCTTTAAATAAATTTTTCTTTTATCAATACTACTGTTCAACGATTGGAATTTAAATAATAACTTTTCCAAATTAAGATAATATGTGGATTAAAAGTCTGCAATGAAAATATTTTAATTTTATGTTAAATCTTAAAGGAATAGCAATATAAAAGAAAAGAACGTCTATTTAAGTTTTTTTGAAAACTACATTCTTTTAACACTTCCGTTATTCTTCAAATATATATAAATTTAATATATATATATATAGGATAAAACAATGTGCTTTGAGTAGAACAGCTTTGTATCGTAAAGGATTCAAAACCAACCTTGCATGCTATTTTAAAATATGTTGAAATATTTGAAATATTAATTGAAAAGAATGTCTAATGATAATAGAAAAATGGAGATTAAGATCATCATCATTTAAAGAATATTTACTACATATTATATCAATCAAGTCATTGGATATTATTAATGGTTTATCAATTAAGGATAAATATAATCATCATTATACCAATGGATTAATAATATACTTCATAAAAGATCTTCATTAGAATGATGAATTATAAACTTCCATATCTACTCTCAACTCTGGAAAATAAGTTTTCTTTATTATTTATTTTTATATATTATAATAATTAGACTTATATTATTTTAATGTGTTTATTATTATTATTATCTTTATTTCAAATTTGGCATCGCATCATTATATCTTAATAGGAAAATTATATTTAATATTAAATATAATTATTGGAAAGCTTGACATAATTCATCAAATTAGATAAAGGATATAAAGAATAGTTATTATTTAATAGATATTATAAACAGGATTATATTGTATTTACTACATAATATTGTAAACGTTTAATATATTTTATTTATCAAAAATACATATAACATATAAGTTATACAATTGTAAATAGTACTTATATATTAGTAATTATGAAACATATAAATAAGAATGGTAAATAAATTAATAAGTTACATAAATTATTAATTTTTGAATCCAGATATTGTTTTTATATATCTGTTAATTTAAACTATTTTCTTTAATTTTTGAGAGTTTATTATAGTATTGAATTTTATCATAGGGTATTAAATAAAATATTATTTATTAATATTTTTAAAATGGTAAAATTCATCCGTATTTATTTATTAATATTTTATTTAACTATTATATTATATTTTTATGGTTTATTAAATATTGATTTATTAACTTGATCTCTTTGTCTAATCATTATTGAATTATATTATATATATGGTAGTATTATAAATATCATATGAATATCAATTATAATTAATGCTTATATAAAGGCATATTAAATAAAAACTTGTTTTGAAATTATCCCTGAAAAGAGATAATTGTAAATTCTCCTTGAGTTTGAATATCATGGCATAATAGTGACTGAAAGAGGAATGAGAGATGGTTGAACTAGTCTAAATTATATTAAAACTTATTTTAAAATTATTGAGCTAGCATAATAAAGATAGATATAATCATGGACTTAGTATTTCATCGATTCATTTCTAGCATTCTACCTGAAGACCCAAAGTCTGATTGTAGTGAAATGCATATCCTCTTTCTAGGGAATTTAATCATATCCTTATATTTAACAAGACCAACTTAGATTTTAAATATAATTCATTTTGTTATATTTGGCAAACCTAACTATGAAGCATTAAGTTAATGAATTCCACGTATTAACTATAATCGATTCTGTTATATTTTGTATATCAAGTGAGATGATTAAATGCCGTTCCATTATATTTGATGCCTCAGCTCAGGCTATCAAATAGGCCGTCCCATTGTAATATATATATATATATATATATATATATATATATATATATAATTTAAACAGAAGGTTACTTACACCCTAAGAACATGCAATGTAATGTTTGTTATAATAGCCCGATGATGTTTTGCTGAGTACTGAGGAAATTTTCAAGCAAAGAACAAGATAGAAACTTTTGAAAAAATAAGAGTATATTATATTTTGAACATAAATTTATTTAAACAGGCTTATCTAAAGCATCTTAGTTTGAAAGTTTGACGATGCTGCTTTATTCCATTTACATTCTTCAATCTCTTTCTATATATTAACGTTCACAATTTATTTTTACTTTATTACATTATGTTATTATAGCAAAAATTATAGTGTTTATCCTTAGGGTAAAAGTCCTTTTAATTCAAATTACATATAATCCTTGTGCTAGTAAGTAAAATTGAATATATATATATATATATATATATATATATATATATATATATATATATATATATATATATATATATATATATATATATATATATATATATATATACCAGACTGATCATATATATATATATACATACACCAGACTGATCATATATATATATATATTCAACCTCTGAATGAGTATTATTTTGCATTATTTTTATATTAAAAACAATTATATTTTTTTATATTAATGTCAACAATGCAATACCTACTAAGGTATTCAAAAACAATTAAAAAGGATTATCATTCAATATGTTCATGAATCTAATGGGTACCAATGAATATTTGGGCAGTGTGTGATTTATGAAATTCAATATTGTAAAAATGCTATGGAAATTGCTTTTGTAATAAAAGAAATATGTGCAATGGTTGTGAATATTATTACTGTGGATTTTATTACTCAATATGTGCATCTAGGCAGGCTGACAAAATTTCACTTTATTAATTTTGCTTTTTATCCCAGAAATAAGAAAGTTTTCAATTTAAACATGCATTGTTTGTTTAAAAACATTAGTAGATGGGCCACATGTCTTAGGATTTGCTCTCATCACTGTTACCCCTTTAGTACATTAAATGGAGAACATTAACACAAATATGAATATATAAAAATAAATATTGATAGAAAATTATATATCCACACACTAGAGAAATAAATAAATACTATGACTTAAGAAGCATTTCCAAATACATTTGATTAAAGTTATTAGTCTATCCTGGTATCAGTTACAGAAACAAATATTCCAATTCTAACTGAATTTATTCTAAATCTAAGAATTCTCCAAACAAATCACTATCATCCATTTTAACAATTGTCATTCAAATGTCAAGATTAAATTGGAGATACTTGGAATTATTATATTTATTACTAATTTATTATAAAAAATTGACATGCATATGCATTTATACTTTTTTTGCAATGTAGTTTTTTTATACCTCTTTAGTATCTCTCTATAGAAAAATTGAACGAAAAATATCAGGTATTATTTTTTTATAATAACTCCATATGAATTATACCACAAATATATACTTGTTGTATACTACAAATGTGTTAAATTAAATATGTAATGACATTTATATGGAGACAAAGACTTCTTAAATTTGTTAAAAAAATATTATTATTATTATTATTATTATTATTATTATTATTATTATTATTATTATTATTATTATTATTATTATTATTATTATTATTATTATTATTATTATTATTATTATTATTATTATTATTATTATTATTATTATTTCCATGTATGTATTTTCAATTACTTATAACATACAATCATTCAACTGATCATGAATTACATTTATATGATTTTTTTTTCTTTTAGTACTTTAATTTTTTATGAGTAAGAATTATATATACATGTGGGTAATCCTAAAGACAAGAGTTGTTTTCAAGTGCTTATTATGAAGAAATATTTTTTTAGAGTTGTCATAGTGATTGTTATAAAATGCCTATTAAATATTTATAAAGTTAAATGTTGTATAGATGTAGCAGTACTCTTCTTACGTTTAAATGTTTATCATTGAATAATAGGAATTATTTTAAGATGTAACTTATACTTATGTATTAGTAAGAAAAATATAGTGTAAAGAAACACATATGTCATAGTTTGAAGAGAATTCTATTTTTTATTGAGTTGAAGAGATAGTATGACTCTTCCAAATGAATGGATCTCTAATCTATGAATTATTTGAGAATTAATAGGTTGAATTGTTATTATTAGCATTATTAAATTAACTATATAACACAAATAGTCTTTTAAACAAATATGATAATAATACATATTATTCAATATAAGCTCTATGAATCAATTAAAAAAGCTTCTGTGATGAAATTTATGTTATTGATTGTGTTATTGTCATATTTTATTGTTGTCATTCTTTTATAATTATATACTTAAATAGAATATAAACAAATAATTTATTTACAGGACTGACTTAATTTATTTCTTTATTGTAAGACTGTGTCATTTATCTGTGCTTGTGGATCATGGTATAATGCTTTATTTTATTAATTTATCTATTTTACCCTGTGAGTACTTGTTTTAACTTTACTGAACTACTAAATTACTTCATGTTCAAAAATTATAACATTGGTCTAAATTATTTAATTTTGTTTAATTTTCAAAATATAATCCATATTTAATTAAGTCCTTTTGTCTCTGTTTATTTAACAAGCAATATCAAGATCCACTGGGGTATTTTAATGTTAAATTTTGAATTTCAGATAAATAGTAAACTTTCATGCATACCTTTTCATTATTATTGGATTTTTGTCTTATCTAATTGTGCATTATTATTATAAGAGTTATTATAGTTCACTATGATTGCAGTTTGATGTATGAAATATATAAAAAAAAGTTTTTTTTTTCATTTAATTACATTTCTCATCCAATTTGGCACATAAAACCTTGTAGGGCATAAGACCCCCCCTCTGGTCATAATATCCTGCTCAAATCTGTAGAGCATTTGAAGAGTCAGCTCACTCATCATTCATCATTTACTGCCAATAACACTGTATATATTTAAAATTAGTAATAAAGTATATTCTTAATTTATATTATTTTATCTTTAATAAGATTAATGTCATAAAAAAATTCAAACTTTTTTTTTTAAAAAAAAAAAAAACTAAGTGAAGGAAATTTAGAAACTGAACATAAATAGTTTTTTTAAATTCATTTTCAATCTTAGCATGAAAGTACTAATTATAGATAATTAATTTAAGTAATTTCTTGTGTAAAATTTGAAAAGTATCATTGCAGTTTGTATATATATAAGGCTGCAGAAAGTAGTTTGATAATAACTGAAAAAAGACCCTTTGATTCCTCTTGGAGGCCTTAAAGGAACCCTACAAGGCAAATTCCTAATGTCCACTCCATACATTATTGTCATTGCAACTGTTATTATTAAGAGATTATTCATATAGTATAGGATCATGGATTGGCTGCTCACCAACACGGATTAGCGAGAGTGGTGAGTTTATTGGCTTTTTACCTCCGAGTTTAAGAATATTTTTCCATTATATACAATCATGACAGACAAAAATAAATCATATCCTTTATTCCAGGAGGCTGTAACGTCACCAACCAAGGCAGTGCTTGGTGGCCGAAGGCAAAGGGTGCTAAGAATCCCCTGATTCTGAACTCAGGCTGCCATTTGAGAATGACTTTTTATATAGATATTACAACTGCAGATCAATTTCAAGTGAAGAAATATTGCAAGAATTAGAAGATGAACTGTCTTATATTAAATGGGACATTATTGGACTTTGTGAAGTTAGAAGACAAGGTGAAGAAGCAATTGATTTAAACAGAGGACATATACTCTACTACAAAGGCACAAATATTGGAAATACAAATGGAGTAGGATTCATTATAAATAAAAAAAATGGAAGAATAACATTGTGGATATTGATGGTGTATCAGGAAGAGTGGCAAGATTAGTTTTACAACTTAATAGCAGATACCAAATGAAGATAATTCAGGTTTATTAAATTATCAAAAAAATATCAAAAAAACAAGTACTCCTAGTGATGAATTTATAGAGAATTTTTATATGGATGTAGAAAAAGATTTTGATCATAGTAAACACCATTTTAAATTTTTATGAGAGACTTTAATTCTAGAATTGGTAAACAAATGAAATATGAAAATGTAGAATTTTATTTTGGTTATGGTAATAGAAATGAAAAAGAACATAGACGTGTGAAGTTTGCAGAAAAAGAAAAACTTTATATTATGAATTTTTTTGAGACAAATGTTAAAAGTAAATGGACATGGAAGCATGCAAATGAAGGTACAGCAGAATTGGATTATATTTTGAATAACAGAAAATACATATTTCAAGATTGTAATGTTTTTAATAAATTTAACACAGGAAGTGATCATCGATTAGTAAGATAAGATACATGTTACTGCAAAACTAGAAAGACAAAAATTATTAAGAAAAATAATATTTACAGTTGATGTTCCTAATCTTCAGAAACATTCTAATGAATTTAAATTAGAACTTACAAATCGGTTTCAATTATTAGTAGATTTTGAACATGATTCAGATTTGAATGACATTAAAAGGAAAATAACTGATACACTTTTAAAAACTTTTTAAAGCAGCAAATGACCAATAAAATTTCGACTGAGACTAGAGAATTTATGAAGAAAAAAAGGAATATGAGGATATACAGCAATGATGCATTAAAAAAGATTCAATATCTCGAATTTTGTAAAATGGTGCGGAAAAGAGTTGAACAAGATATAAGAAAGTATAATTGTGAACTAGCAAGGAAATCTATAGAAGAGAATAGAAGTCTAAAGAGTGTAAAACAACATTTTGTTATTGGTAGAAAATTTATATCTGCAATAAAAAAAAAAAATATGGCATTATTACTAAAATGAAAGATGCCATCATGAAATGTGTAGAAGACTTCTATCTAGATTTATATAGTAGTAAAGAACAAGTGCTTTCTATACCTATTATATCTTCCAGATTGCCCAAAATTTTGAATGAGAAAGTGAGACATGCAATTAAATTTATGAAGAAAAGAAAGGCTCCAGGGTAATGATCGAATTATAATTGAAATATTAAAAGAAGCAGGTGATGAAATAGCAAAAAAAAATACCAAAGTTATATACCAAATGTCTAAATGATAAAGATGTACCAGATGATTGAACAAATGCAGCATTAATATTAATATTTAAAAAGGTGATAAAGATGATACTAGAAATTACAGACCTATCAGTCTTTTATCAGTTTTATACAAAATTTTTACTAAGATAATTAGAACTCGTCTACAGAAAACACTGAATTTCCACTAACCAAAAGAACAAGCTGGATTTTAAAATGGTTTTAGTACAGTAGATAATATACAGGTATTGAGAGAACTTAAAGGAAGGACAAATTAATATCAATTGCCATTATGCTTAGGATTTGTAGATTATGAAAAGGCATTTGATTCTATAAACATTTCTTCAGTGATTAAAACATTGAATCATCAAGGTGTAGATCCAGGATATTGTCATATTTTAAAGAATATTTATAAAAATGCAACAGTAACAATTACATTACATAATGATAATAGGAAAATCAACATTGAAAAGGGTGTAAGACAGGGTGACTCCATATCTCCAAAATCTTTTACAGCAGTGCTGCAAGAAATATTTTTTGGATTAAAATGGGAAGCTAAAGGAGTGAAAGTAAATGGAGATTATTTAAGTTAGTTAGATTTTGCAGTTGATGAAGTTGTTTTTTCAAATAATGCTTTAGAGCTAAAGGAAATGTTGCAGGAGTTATCAGGTGAAAGTAGGAAAGTAGGCCAAAAGATAAATGTAAAAAAAAAAAAAAAAACTAAAGTAATGATTAATAGTTTTTCTCAAAATATGAAAATAAAGATTGATTATGATGAGTTAGAAGAAGTTAACAGTTACAAATATTTTAGTCAGATTATTAATACAGATAGAAACATAATGTATGAAATTAATCATAGAATTAAACTTGGTTGGAGTTCTTTTGGTAGAAATAACTTGATACTAAAAGGAAATATGCCTATGTGTTTGAAAAGAAAAGTTTTTAATAAATGCATTTTGCCCATAATGTCTTATGGATCTGAGACTTGAACACTTAATAGAAGAGCAATACAGAGACTTCAGACTACTTAAAGAAGTATAGAGAGATGCATGTTGGGAGTAACAAGAAGAGATTGAAAATGCAATGTTTTGGTAAGAGAACAAACAGTTGTTACTGACCTCGTTGAAAAAAATAAAAGAATAAAGTGGAGTTGGACTGGATATATTGCAAGAAGAGATGATAATAGATGGACAATTGAAATTTGAAACTGGATTCCAAGAGATTGTAAAAAAACAGAAAGAGACCACATGTGAGATGGATGTATGAAATAAGAAAGTGTGCAGGAGGTGATGTGTAGAAGAGAAGCTAATAATAGAAAAAATAGATTGAACTTGGAGAGACTTTCATCCTGCAGTGGATTGAAATTCGTTTATGATATATATATATATATATATATATACGATATATCTATCCTATAGATACAATATATATATATATATATATATATATTGTGCCCTTATCTATAGGTCATAATAAGGTAGAATGGTCAATTGCTAAAAAAATTTTAAATTTTAAGATATGTTTGTATGATATATGAATAATAGTAGGATAATTAGATTTTATAGTACAATTTAAGGCTGAATTGAATACCTGGTATATAAAAGTGTAATGAATTATTTAAAAAAAAAACAATTAAATAAAGCTTAATTATATTCTTGCTTATGGTTGTAAAAGCTGGCCATATAAAATAACACAGCTATAAATAGTTAAAAATATATTAATAATTCGAGTATGATATTTTAAAACTAATAAATTAAATAAATTCTATATGTAGTGTTATAATTATATTTAATAGTCAAAATTAATAGAGTATATTTTGAGATAAACTTTATGATGGTGAGAATTATATTTGGTTCTACATTTTTAAATTATTTTTCCAAATTTTTATATAATATATCAGTTTTGGTAATTTAGACCGAGACGTAAATTAAAAAAAAAATCATCTGATAAAGTTAGTAATCATGTGACTGTATATTATATACCTTCACACACACGCATGTTAGAATATAATAATAAAGTTTGTGAATTATAAAACTAAATGTAATTGCTATCTATCATTAAAGTAAAAGTTGAAATATTAAATGTTATTTTAATAATTGTTTTAAAGTTTAAATGATTTTGATAAAACTATAATTGAGTTTAAAAATACTATTCTAAGTAATATTTTAAAACATGATGTCATAAATTCTTTATTTTAAAAAGTTAATCTATTATAAAACTAAAAGTGTGTAAATTTTTTTGCACTAAAAAAGTCATTAACCAATCAATGGAGGTATTTAGCAGACAAAAAATAGAAATTAGATGGAGCGGGAGGAAGTAATGTGTAAGTAAAGGAAGGAGTAACATATTTTTTAGCTGTATAAGATCGTAAGCTAGAAAAGTGTTATAATTTTTAAAAATTTTGTATTTATTTTAAAAGTTTTGTTTTAACATATAATATTTTGAACTGCCTTTAAATGAAGGGCTAATTTAAAAGATTTCTTGCCAGAATTTTTATTCAAGTTTAGCCGAAACCTTACAGTAAAATGGAAATACTACAGAAAAAAACACCTAAAAATATTGATAAAGTAAAAATAATTGTAAAGTGCCTTGAATACAGTTTATTTGTGCTCAACCAGAAAATCATTAGAACTCAGATAAATATAATATGAACATTATACAGAAAACTTAAAAGAAAAGTTATTTGTCGTCAGGAAAAATTATGACGCACAATTTTAAAAGGCTACTCCGAAGTTTTTTTTTATTCTTCTCTATGGAAAAATTAAGATGCGTATATCATAAAGAAAAAAATATGTAAAAGTTATAATGGAGAAAGAATGTTTGACCTTTTTAAAGGAAACATTACAAAGTATATAGTTACCAGAACTTTAAAAGAAAGGAAAAATTACCGAATAATGATATGAAAGAGTCATTTTTTTTTTTTAAAAAAAAAGGAAAAGAAAAAACTTTATCTAAGAAGAATTAAAAATATTATAAAGTGTTCATTATAAAAGCACTTAATAAAGATAGAGATTAGGAAAATGGAAATTTAAATTACTTAATGAAAATGGATCCATGGAAACAGAAAAGTTTTATTGAATATTTAAATCAAAGTACTGAGAAGATGCATCGTAAAAGTCGCGTGGGAGAAAATATTAGCAAGAAATATTAGAACTGAATATTTAGAAGTTTTCTTTATGGGATTAACTAATATCATAATTAATAATTGTATTAAATATTATAAAAAACCAAGGATTATCATTCATGAATATTTATTGAACAAAGTAATATTTGTTTTACCTTAAAATTGAACAAGCAGGGAGAGGAACATTAAGTGAATGGAAAAGAAATGATAAACAATTTTTTTTTGGCTTTAGTATGAACGGTTTTCAGGAAAATTTGTTGAAGGAGTACAGTAAATATAGTTTGAATAATTTTTACTAATTTATTTTAAAATATAAAATGTTATGTGAGATTAGGGAAAACATAAAACATAAATTTAGTAATATTAAAATTTAAATATAATAGCTTGATAAAATTATAGGAATAGTGTTTAAAATAAAGTGTATGGATGTGAATCTTATATCTACAAGGATCAAATGGATGGTGTAGCCTCCAGAATGCAACCAGGAGATAAAGGTTGTTTGGTAATTTTAATAGTTATTTATAATGCATAATGTATTTTTTAGATCATCTATTGACCTAAGAATGAAGTGTGAAAGTTTAAATTATATGTACACATATTATACAACATTTTTAACATATTATGAGATAGGAGTAATTCGGATTATGCATATGACAATTTTTTTAAAGTATATTAATCATATAATTTAACATAACAATTGTGTGATTCTTTTGAACTTTCATGTGATAAAGTATTCAGATATTTAAGCAGTTTGTATGACTAAATATACGGAGGAAAGTAGGAAGCAAGCTGTCTTATAGAATAGTGGAATAGTTTTAAAATAAATGAATTTTATTATTGTTAGTAATGCAGATATGTATTTGTCGATGTACAGTATAGAAAAAATCTTGAGAAATAAGATCGGATAGTGACTTGGAAGTACTAGTGGAGAGGAAACCAAGATGATGTTTTTTTTTTAAGAAATAGGAAAAATAAAGGATTTGGATCATATTTAGTTTTGTGTGATTTCAGTATAGTTAACTAGGCCCTATAACTGAACACATTTAGTTTGGACAGTGTTTTTGCATATTTTTAAACATTGGATGTTATAATAAAGCTGAAGAAATAGCTTTAACATCGCTCCTATAATAGAGGTTGGTAAACAGGTAAAGGTCACTCCTCTATAGTGTCTTTTAATTCACTGTGCCATGATTGTCAAGGTATATAACGAGTAATATTCTAGTTGTATTTTGATCCTATGCATCTATCTTCGCTATCCTTATTTCATGAATCTGCATCGGTCAGAAAGATATTTTCAAAGAAATAATGAATAAAATAGAACTGAAGATATGTTATCGTTTATGTAAGAATAGTTTATTTGCTGGAATGTATAGAATTGTGTAACTTTAAAATTGAAAGTCCAAAATATCATAAAGAGAGAAAGAATCATATAATACATTGTAAAATTAATTCGGAAATGAATATAAGATTTTTTGAAAGAGAAATCTAAACAAAGTTTTTTTTTTAAAAGTGATAATAAAATTTGAATGTTTTAAATAATATTTAGAAAATAAGTATTGCATATTTATTAAGAAAATAGTTCAATAATGTATAATAAACATATACTTGGGCATGGTATATTAATAGTTTTAATTATATCATCCGAAGTAAGACTTGAATGAGAATATTAGGATTAATAAACATCGGATAATGAACAATAAAAACCTAATACCGAATATAGAATAGTGTTTTGACTTTGTAAGATTCCATACAACCAATATGAAACTTAATTTTATTATTGTGTAGAATTTTATTACGAATGTAAATTTTGTAAAAAAATGTAATTTTAATAACATTAGGGATGAAAAGTGTTTGTGATAATCATATAAGAAATGCATTTTGTAATAAGCTAACCATAATAATAAATCAAGTAATAATACTGTATTTTCTTAAGTGTTTAAAAAAAAAAGATTTATCTAGGAAAAGTAAATAATATTTTGATTTCATTTTATAAATAAATAAACTAAGTTGAGATATGAAAGTAAGGGATATCCAATGTATATAGTGTAAAAATATTGTTAATTTATTTATGTTGTTAATAAACTTTGTTTTAAATTTTTTTTAAAGTTTTGTGTCCGAGTTGTTATTTCTCCACATGGATGCATGAAATCACGATACATTTATAATTGAAACAGACATATAAATTTTGTACAAAAGGTAAACATAAAAGTGTTATAAGAATTTTGAGAATTTATTGGTATGTTAAAATTAAAAGATCATAATTTTATATTATTTATTGGTCATAAGTCGGTTGCCACAATATTACATTAAATTATATGCTAATGTTGCCACATGTATTCTGTTGTCAGATTATTAAAATACTACCACATACATATTTATTTATTTCATTTCAGGAAGAAATAAGATTATATTATATTATTATTGTTATTATTATTTTTATTATTATTAGTTGCTGTGTAGTAGATTATAACATAAAATTCCCTTTTCATATTTTACTAAGTTAGAATACAATTTATGAACCTGATATTTTATTTTATTTTACTTCATTTTATTTAATTGAGCTAGATTCTTGTTATAAAGAAGATTAAGATATGATTATTATTTTAATCGTAGTGAATAGAGCTCAGAAAGTCATAAGAATACTATGAGTTAGTTATTTGGTATAGTAAAAAGGGGGGATAGTGTTCTTATGCCATTGAGGTAGTATCGTGTGGATAATGGCTCAATGTAGTCTATTTCGTTCCCTGTATTGTCACTCCATGTCTCATGAAAATAGTAAATATTTGTTTAATTCATTTTAAAATTGAACCGTATTTGTATTTTAAAATTAGAGCTAGTAATCATTTTAATTAATGCTGAATATTTCATTTATTTATTTGTTAACTGAGCTAGAACCCGTAATATTCGTAATAAACAGTATATTTTGGGTTGAGAATGCACGGGGGGAGGTTAGAATATATATATATATATATATATATATATATATATATATATATATTTAATATTATTATATATATATATATATATATATATATATATATATATATTATATATACATATTGAAGTGGTAAATATGTGGTACATATTTAAGTTCACTGCCTGATGACATTACATATTTATAAAGTAGGGTTTGAACCAGTTTATATGTTTATTTGGTCATCTAACATATCACTTCCACCCTGTTTATTCAAAATGGTTATGTGTAACCAGTTGAATTATTACATGATCACATTTCCTATACTAGCACATTAATTGTTGATAAACAGAACAAAACTCTCCATACAGTATTGCCACCTGTGCTAAACAGAGTAATCAATGGATTCCAGAAGGCTTGTGCATAAAATCCCTATCTAATACCTACTCATCCAATATCCCCAGACTAGTTTCTGTCTTGTGGCCTTCATCAGTGAGGAGGTTTGGATCTGAGAGCACTACATCTAGATCTTAGAATCTAATGCAACCCTCTAGCAACCACCTTTTATCTTTACTTAACTACAAAACTATGAGAATGAAATTGAAAACACAAAAAATATTTTCAATCTAAGCTCAATAGCTCATATAGTCATATGGGTCTGAACTCAGTTCAGCACCCATACATTTTGGTGTCTTTGGCTCTTTTACAACCATAGCCACCACTATCCTATTAGGCAGGATTGGTGTTAAACCATTAAGCATCACATGGTCACATTTCCCATACTAGCACATTAATTGTTGATAAACAGAGCAAAACTCTCCATACAGTATTGCCACCTGTGCTAAACAGAGTAATCAATGGATGTCAGAAGGCTTGTGCATAAAATCCCTATCTAATGCCTACTCATCCAATATCCCCAGACTAGTTTCTGGCTTGTGGCCTTCGTCAGTGAGGAGCTTTGGATCTGAGAGCACTGCATCTAGATCTTAGGATCTAATGCAACCCTCTAGCAACCACCTTTTATCTCTACTTAACTAGAAAACTATGAGTATGAAATTGAAAACATGAAAAATATTTTCAATCTAAGCTCAATAGCTTATATAGTCACATGGGTCTGAACTCAGTTCAGCACCCATACATTTTGGTGTCTTTGGCTCTTTTACAACCATATCCACCACTATCCTATTAGGCAGGATTGCTGTTAAACCATTAAGCATCACATGATCACATTTCCTATACTAGCACATTAATTGTTGATAAACAGAGCAAAACTCTCCATACAGTATTGCCACCTGTGCTAAACAGAGTAATCAATGGATGCCAGAAGGCTTGTGCATAAAATCCCTATCTAATGCCTACTCATCCAATATCCCCAGACTAGTTTCTGGCTTGTGGCCTTCGTCAGTGAGGAGCTTTGGATCTGAGAGCACTGACGAAGGCCACAAGCCAGAAACTAGTCTGGGGATATTGGATGAGTCGGGATTAGATAGGTATTTTATGCACAAGCCTTCTGGCATCCATTGATTACTATGTTTAGCACAGGTGGCACTACTGTATGGAGAGTTTTGCTCTGTTTATCAACAATTAATGTGCTAGTATAGGAAATGTGATCATGTGATGCTTAATGGTTTAACACCAATCCTGCCTAATAGGGTAGTGGTGGCTATGGTTGTAAAAGAGCCAAAGACACCAAAATGTATGGGTGCTAAACTGAGTTCAGACCCATATGACTATTTAAGCTATAGAGCTTAGATTGAAAATATTTTTTGTGTTTTCAATTTCATTCTCATAGTTTAGTAGTTAAGCTGAGATAAAAGGTGGTTGCTAGAGGGTTGCATTAAATCCTAAGATCTAGATGCAGTGCTCTCAGATCCAAAGCTCCTCACTGACAAAGGCCACAAGCCAGAAACTAGTCTAGGGATATTGGATGAGTAGGCATTAGATAGGGATTTTATGCACAAGCCTTCTGGCATCCATTGATTACTCTGTTTAGCACAGGTGGCAATACTGTATGGAGAGTTTTGCTCAGTTGAATTATTATTTTAGTTTAAGTATATTTTATTTCTAAGCTTGTAAATTCTCTTCACTTAGATAATTGTGTATGTGTGTATATGTATTACAGATATAAAAATAAATACAATTAATGTAGATCTAAAGCAATGTCGGAAAATTTAAAAAAAGTAGTATTACAATTTTAAAATGTCATTCTTATTTAACTATTTCAAGTCAAACCAAAAATCATAGTCTTAAAGTTATTTGCCATTTTAAAAATACATTTAAATAATGTTTTCTGAAGGTATTTGTTTACATCTTCCAATGTTGCCAAATTTCAAGTATAGAAAGAGCAGAAGTTCTAGAAATGTGCAAAAGGAGTTTAAATCCCTCTTCTCTTGTATTCGTTTGGAGAGTGGAAGCAAAATGAACTGTGAGTAAAAAGAATTTGCCTCCCTGACCATAGATCATCTTTTTTCTGCCTTCCTGCTATGCCATCGCTACTTAAGAACTGTTATGTTTAACTGTAAAAAAATATTGGAAGATGCCTACCATTATTTTATTAATATTGCGCCTTGCTAAACTTCATATACGTTATTATAAGTGGCCATCATTACTTCTAAAGGTAATCCGTTTTTCCAAATAATGAACTCTTAATTCTCCTCACTTCATTTCTTTTCTAAATCTTAATTGTAATCATAATGTAATCTTTATTTATTTGGTAACTGACTATAAACTTAATTATCGTTAAATTTGTGATTTTTTCTCTTAAGTTTTAAACGTGTTCTTTGAAACGCTCACACAGAATTATATATATTTAAAATCTATCACTAGTTTTAAGTTTCATACTCTAATTATAATATTTTCATGCGGCAAAACTTATTTAAACTATGTATCTTATTAATTAGTTTTAGTATGCTAATGTTTCAATCTAGCAAACTTATATTATTTCAATCATCATTCCGATATTTTTTGGAGTATTTAAATAGTTAAACATAAAATTTCTTATTGAACACTGTTCGCTAGGTTAAATATTTTGAAATGTATGCTTAATGGAGGACTATTTAAAATGTCATATTATGGGATAAAATAAACTTTTTGGTGTTGACACTATTTATTTAGATGCATTTTATGTTTCTAAAATGATTTTAATTACTAACCTATTTTAAATAATTATTTATTGCTTTTACCCTATCGAGCATTGCATTATGATATATTGTCATTTAAAAATACTTGAGCTTGTTAAATAGGAAAAATAATATTTTTTCCTCTTCTATTTTCGACATCCTAAATTTATTAAAGTTATACGTACGATGCTGAGTGGGTTATTATTTTATCATGGCCTTATGCATGATATTATTGCTTTATTTAAGCTTAAATTATTTCATTAGTCATTTAAGACTTAAGCCATATTCGCATTGCTTACTTGTGATAGCATTTTAAAGAATTTATATTTTGCTTTATCATATTTATTCATCCGAACTCTGGATTTTCCTCACGTAACTCATCTACGAATGAGGTTTGGTAGAACCGATCTTATGATAACATTAGAGTATTAAGGCTCTGCATGTGAAACATCGGAGGGTGTGCCATGGAATCCTTACCACTCATATTATCGAATATCGCCTTGTGATAAATAGAAGGGAATTATACATGTGAGAATACCTTTCAGTCCAAAGACAGACATATTCTCTATTTTAAACGCTATCATTATAAATCAGTACTGTGAGTTCTTTTATGTATAGTTCTTATATTAACTATAAGACGTAGTGCAGTGTTGTTTGTAAACCACCCATTTTATAATTATGTGAATATTTAGGATTGTCACAGTAAAGCTAACTCAGGCTAACTCATTCCTCATTTGTACAGGCCCAGATATGCTCATGAATGATAAATTACTTATCTGTTATATTAAGAGTAAACCTCTCTTTGGAGATGAATTCATAAACGTCCTTATCATTACTTAAAGTAATGATCATAGCCTTGATAACATTAATTTATTATTATTTATAGTTCATTAGCATACTAAATCAATTACCTATATGCAAAGTAATAACTGCATTAAATCTGTGCTATGCTTTTGATGTAAATTAAATTTGTTTATGTTAATTAAATTATGTTGATAATTACTTATGCGTTTGTGTCTTACTGAATCTCATTCATTGAATCCCATTTAGTCTTTATAATAATATTAATATTATTTGGAAGTTATAACTGATTACTTCAAATAGATATTTATCTCTGTATTGTTCTGTTCTTGCTCATTCTGGATGGATATTATTTTAAAATTCATGTTTCTTTTGCAATGCTAGCTGTGTGCAATTCATTTAAAATTTATAAATTGTCCCTTCACATAAGGTATTGATTGAGCCAAGTTTTAACATTATTTATTTATGCTAATTACCCTGTAGATCTCATGTTTCTCTGCTGTGTCTCTGGGACCGGAATGAATAAAATTCCATGTTATCATCAGAAGTGTTGTTTATAATGTTATAGTTTTAGAGAATAGCAAATAGGGCAGAATTCATGATTTCTCCTGACCTATGTATCTCAGGCATGAGTGGATTTAAGGTACTTTTGCTTAGATTCTAAACCTTGTTAAATGAACATACAATTCTGACCGGTACAATATATATATATATATATATATATATATATTGTACCGGTCATATATGAGATATGAGATAGGCATATATATATATATATATATATATATATATGCCATTCCTATCTCATATTGTATATGTTCACCAGCACTAAAACTCAAAATAATTGGTAAACAATCTACATGCATATTTTAATAGCATAAATACAAATATGTACCTAACAAGTAATATTGTAATGGTTTTTGAAGGTTTGTACAGGATCATGAAGCATTACAATTTCTATGTTTTTTAATAAGTGACTATAATATTGTATGTAATTATAAGTGGACAAATTTGTTATTAATGGGCATCATAAATATTAAATATATAGAAAGTTATATAAAAGAAATAGGAATGGTATAATGAATTAGATTACTGTGAAATTACACAACAAAATAGATCAAGATAAAGTCTGCACTTTATTCCAATGTTGTTAATAATGATGGTGAAAATAATAATGATAATAATCATAATAGTAATAAAATAATTAAAATACAAACACTATTTATATACTTGAGGTTTATATGCCACCATAGAAGTTTGATGTCAGACTTTCAAACTTTCTTTGGCTATTTACTCCATCTTTTTTTATTTGTATAAATAAACTCTTTCACACTGCTAGTAATTTTACTGTTTCATTATGTTTATTAATACAATACAAACTTTTACTAATTTTTTTTAATATTATTTGAAGTTTTTTGTTTTGAATAGGATTTTGATTTTCAAGAAATCCAGTAAGTCTATATATATGTGTGTGTGGAGTTATCATGGAAATGAACCTTTACATTTAATTGTTTTTTTTTTGCAAATTATTATATTAATATTATGATGTTGTCTACAAAGCAAAATAATACTTTTTATAGATGCTGAAACTTGGAGATATGTGTCATCCTGATGTTCTAATATAAATAAATATATTAAAAATGTGTCAAACTGAAATTTATCATAAATTAGCATAAATGTATCTGCAATTTTCTTAAATACATGTATCGTCTTAAATTATTTCAGTAGATAACTGCCTTTTAACTCACATTTGATTAATAAATTAATCCTTTAACTGATTCTTTTAACTTATTTAACATAGTTAATCTTTGTCTAATTTTTGTATTGGTCCACTACTTAAATCTGAGAACAATATTATTCATGAGTTTCATTTCCTGGCAGTTTCTATTGTTAAAATATTAATCTAAAATATACAGAATTTTTTTAATTCAGCTTTTAAAAATTGAATAATTTTAGATTCAAATCGGTTCGATGTAATGAAAAATTAAAAATAATGTTAATAACTGAAGAAAAATATAAGAAAAAACGTTTAAAAAAAATAGCCACTGGTAAAGCAAAAGAATTATATTTCAACCAATCAGCAGTGTCATTATTCAGTCAATAGCTGTCAAAATACTTTCAGAAAAGTTATCATTTCTCCAAACATATTTTGTTGTAATATTTAAAAGTTTTTGGATCAAAGTTTATATTTTGATAAAGTAATGTAAAATCTTATTTATGAATATAAAAAATTACGACAGATAGAATTATTTACTTCAAAATATGAAAGCATATTACATTTCATTTTCAGTTTTGAATTTGTCATTTAGAAAGCCTATTTATGATCAGAAGTGATAATTGTTTTTTTTATTACTGATCATTTCTTCAAACATATTTTTCTTGTAATATAAAAAAAATTTCAAATTAAACTTTATATTTTGATAAAGTAATGTAAAATCTTCTTTATGAATGTAAAAAATTACAATAAATATAATTATTTACATCAAAATCAATTAAGAACATGTAGAACATCTTTATTTAGTTTCTGAATTTGTCATTTAGAAACACCTACAAGACAATTTCCAGATTTGGTAGGTGTCCAATCAGAGAAAAGATACTGTATAGCCATAAAAAAAAAACTGATTTTTTTTTTCAAAATCTAACGCTATAAGCAGATGTTTTTAGAATTACAATTTTAATTTTTTAATTTTCTATAATTTAAGCCTAAAATAAAGAAATTGTGACCAAAATTGACCAAGAGATGGTGCATGCTAGTCCGAAAACCTTAAATAACAGTTTTGTACAGCAATGAGATCTAAACGAAATAAACAATTTAAGGATACTGTTTAGTTTATTAACTTATAAAAATAATTAATATGTGAAATTAATACATATATGTATGAGAGAGCATATAAAAGTGATTTACCCACTGAAGAAGAAGCTGTAAGTAGTAACCAAAACCAAATCAAATTAATTGAGGCCTAGTACTTTTGAGGTTTTCCCTCATATTCATGGCCAAATTAAGTTATAAACATTGCTGTCATGTTAACAAATAATAAAATATGCAAATGTGAATGCAAATTAATTTGTCCATTTTTTTGAAATAGAAAAACATGTCTCACGTCTATTGATGGCATTGTTATAACTGATAATAAAATATGCCTCATTGATTTTTCTTTTAAAATCATTGGCTTTGGAGCATACTATCTTGGGGTTGCAGGGTTCAAATACATGCCAGCCTGCTTCTCATGTTCAAAAAATATTGAGAAGTTATCATTATTCTTTTTTTGCTCTTCTATATGTATAAATGTGTTCAGCAGCTCTATTATGAACAGTGGCCTTAGTTTCCCCATAGTATGTGGCACTGCATTCAGCCTAAGGTCATGAAATACTGTATTCAACCTGGGGTGTATTTAATATTGGTCACAACGAAATTAGTACTAAATTAGATAATAATTGCAAAAGCAAATTCTTGAATCATTAGTTGCATTGACTATTGGTTGACATTACAACATTAAAATAACTGGTTAACTTTCTATCTAAAATAAAATTTTCATTTTCAAGCATGTCACTTTATATTGTTGTAAAAAATAAATATATTAATATATAAATAATTATTTATACAATAGCAGTTACGGATCTGGCGTTATTTATAATCTAGAATAATTAATTGTTAATATATATATATATATATATATATATATATATATATATATATATATATATATATATATATATATATATATATATATATATATATATATATATATATTATAACATACACTCCCAACACTGCTCATATCCATTACATGAGCGAAATGCCCAGGCACCAGTTCTATTAAGAAATAGAAAATATAACAAAAGATATAATAAAATTATTACTGAGACTCTATATTTAAGTTTATGTTCAGCTCAGCTCAGTGGGACGCTATAGGCAGTTCATAAGATATATGATAATAAATGAACAAAAGAAGAAATATTATAAAACATTTAACATAATTAAAATTCCTTTGTTAATTAATTGTATAATAAAGAATCATAATGTTTACTTAGTACAGTCTATTAAAAATATACTTTAAACTTAATTTTTTCCTTCATCCAAGTATAACATATATCAGCTTGCTATAATTATACTCTTAACAATTCTATGACTTGGCATATTATAATCTAAACATTTACTTTAATGCCAATCAGGAAATAAACAGTAAGATCTCAGGGAATTTAACAAACACAGTTGAATTAAATAAACTACATTGGCCCATAAGTTATAATTTAAAAAGTATGATAAAATATAAAGAACAAATTGACTAAATATTTTACTGTGTTTCAATAATAAGATAATGACAGAGATAGGGTAGTTTAATCTCATATCATCATCTCACAAATATACTGACCTGGCAACCTTTCTAATACGTTTATAAAGTGGCAAATACTCTTTATAATGTTTGGATTAAGAAAAACAATATTGTCAGGCACTAGCAAATTTAATATTATAACTCTAAAATAATATATATGTTTTATAATAGATTTATGAAATGTGGAGATGTGGAAATGGAAATACGAATGTATACAAAAATAACTCAAGACACAGTTCTTAAGATTATAAATAACTAAACAAATCATTTATTATAACAAATAAACTTGGTTTAACATAAGATTTTCAAATGGGCTCTTTGTTTTACAGACTTTTAAATTATTAAATAAATTTTTCGCATCAGTGTGGGATTATCCCTACCATCTAAACAAATTAATAATAAAACTTAAATATCCCGACTTTGAACACATACTTTGCTTACATGTTTCATCTATATGACAATACATAAATGACATATTATATTATTAGCACAAAAAAAAATACTTTGAGAGGATATTACTCTTGATTAACAAAATAAATCAAATCATTTATATTTGGCTTTCAGCAAAGCAACTTTCTATAATTGACTAATAATCACTTTCAATTACGTATATCTTTCATTCATAGCAACAAAATCATGTTTATTCTGATGATTTGATGATTTGTAACATTTTTTTAAATAAATACACTGTATTCTAAAATATTTATTTCCCGTTTTAATCTTATATTTTATACTTCTAATAAATGAATGTAGTATATTTCAAAAGCATTTATTTCTCATTTTTAATTTCAATAATTCTATACCTTATTTACGCGATATTATTTATATTACGCGTGTGTGTGCACGTTCAAACAGCAATAATGTAAAACAATCTTTTCTATAAACTCTCCATTCATTAAGAAAATATCATACAATTATTTTATTTCGAACAATGTCGTAATTCATCAATAAATTTTGACACTAATATTACATCCAGAATTAATCTAACAATTTATCTAGCCACATATTAATTAACACAAAGCTATATTTTCATGATTTTACATACTATACGTTAAAAAGGGAATCTACATGAGGAGCAGATAACTCTTACCGAACACTTCTACAAATTAAGTCACACTCACACACATAATTGTTATTAAACAATTCAAAAAAAAAACACCCCTCCCTATATGTGTCTTTTGTTAAAAAAAAATAAATGGTGGAGGAAGGTGCCAATCCCTTCTTATTCCTCTTCTTTTTTTTTTTTTTATTGTTTATATCAATTATTGTCTTGTATGAGATAAGTATTTTGTGTGTTTTGTGGGTTTAAACCCAATTCCCCTTTTAGGATAATGGTGGTATAGTTTTAAAAAGCCAAAACACCAAAATGTTTAGGGTAATATTACTATATTTTAAATATTGTGTAATATTTTATTTTTTTTTTAAGAAGATGAAGGAAGAGGTGGGGGGTTTTTTTAAATGGGGGGGGTGAGGGGGGGGGGTGGGTGTGTTTAATAATTCATTACCAAGAATCCAACAAAAACGTCACATAACTTCCTAAACATCATTTAATTATACTTCAACAATAACTCATTTACTTCTAAAAACATTATTGGTGGAGATTTTAATTCCTTGTCACCAGGGCCCTATGAACATCACTTCAAAAATATCATTAATCATACGCATATAAAATAAACTACTCATGGAAAATTATTAACATATACTAAACAAGCAAGATATTTTACCCCTATAGACAGTACAAAGGAGTCAGATTTTTTTCTATTCTCATAGCTCCTCTAAATATCGAACATTATAAATACGCGCTGGCAGATAAATACATACAGATAATATACCAATCCGTTCAACTCAGTAAAATATGACAATGTCTGAAATTTATGCATAAAACATTCACAAACTGAATATTTATCAAACAAATATCATAATTGTGCAAAACAAACACACACTGGCGAATAAAAAGTATATATAATATTAACTCTAAATTACACACTAAGCAGGTAACATGATAACTAAATATTGCATTAAGGCATAACTTTTAATTTAATAAACTTTAGGTTACTTTTTGAAATTTAACGGCTCTAATTATTACAAACGAACTTTTTTATATCTAACAAACTATGTCTATTATAAGTTCGTTGATTTAAACAAAGAACAAAATTTTCACTTTGAGATAATAAAGTATACAAAATAAATGTAAACCTTTCTAATAATATATTAAAAGATAAAATATTTCTTTCATCTTCATAAGGAAACAATAAGACCTATTTAAACACAACCAATTTTTACCGCATACTCCTCATTTAAATACGCTTCAGAGACGGTCTTGAATATCAAAATAACACAGATTAAAAATGAACATAATAATAAATAAAAGATATGTACCTATCACATACATTATTTATGACAAGCAATAAAAAAAAAATAAAAGACACAAAAGTTATTAGTTTTGTAACTTAAAATAAAAGGTCATTTGCAAAGCTCTGCTCCGGGTTTATAAAATAATATGGGACACATTCCAAACCGAATTTTAAACTAAAATAAACCTTTGCATTATACCTTATAAATATATATATATATATATATATATATATATATATATATATATATATATATATATATATATATATATATATATATATATATATATATATAATCATAACTTAAATATGCCCAGCACCTTTCAGTTTTCATAACATATCCATTCGAGGTACCAAATCATACACAAGCAGTTAGTTTCTCCTTATTATACTGAAAATATAAGACATTTTCCATGCAGTTCTGGATTAGATACGTGATTATCCTTAGCGTTTTTCTGAATAGCATTTAATAATACTTTAAATTGTCCTTAGTAATTCCATAATTAATAATGCTTTGTTTCATATTCCTTCCTTATTGAAGAGAACAAAAAGTACCAGCATTTCTGTTCTACTATTCAATTTAAACAGAAGTAGCTTACATTTTATTTCCTTAATTTAAAAATGCGCATTAGTTCCAGAAATATCAAATAAATGAATACTGCTATCTCCTTATGATGAACTTAAACATAATATGATCTATCAAAATAGACATATTTTTAGGTCTATGTATAATCTTCACAAAGAAAACTACATGGAAAATAGTGAGAAATTAAAATATATTATATAGAACAGTTCTGCATGCGTTTTCCATATATATATAAAAAATACATTGCTTAATGATACAACAATAATATTTATGTAAACCATTCTTATTTAAAATGGCAATTAAATGAAATAATATAGACTGGATGTTATTAACACACATTTTTAAAAGAGTAATAGGTATAAAGGGATTAATTCAGAAATGTTTAAATCGAAGAGAGTTAATCAAACCGATGTACCTTATTTAAAACCTTAGAATTGCATTTTTTAATTATTTTTTTTCCATAATAAAGTTCTGAAGCTCCTTTGGAAGTTTTTACTCTAAAGACTTTTCAAAGTCAATTTGCATTCAGTAAATGGCTTTAATTTTTACAATACATGAACCACTGTTTATCGTCTACAATTACATTATAAAGAGCAAATCTTACACTGGCAATCTTTTTTTTTTTTTTAAAAAAAAAAAAACCTCCCTTTAGCAAAGTTCATTTGCCTTTCACCAGGTTACTCCCATGCATCTTGCTAACTAAGTAATTACATATGCAAAGACAAATATTTTCAAAAAAAAAAAAATACTTTGATTTTTAAAACTAAATGAAGATAGAAAAAAAATACAAATAATAAAATAAATAGCTTTTACAAACTTGAAAGAAAAATGAATATTAATTAACTATCAAATGAAATGATTAATAATTTATTCAGTTTATAAAATAATCCATTGATTTAACTATCTATTAATTTTTGGATATATATATATATATATATATATATATATATATATATATATATATATATATATATATATATATATATATATATATATATATATATATATATATTTGTTAATTATTTAAAATAACTACTGTAATTTAAATGTTTTTATTGTGAATGTACTATTGTTTGCTGTTATTAAAAATGAAAATGAAATGAAACATAATGCAGAATCATACATGCATACACATATACTACAACGTAAATATTGAACCATCTTAACTAAATATAATTGAAACTGCTATTAACTGTTGACAAAAAAAGATAAGAATTAATGGATAAAAGGTATTTGAAACCATTCAAATAATATTATACTAACACAGGATAACATTGCATCTTTCCAACAAGATGTTTCAATTCCTCTAATAAACAACCCCCCTTCCTTACATTAAAAACCTCATTAACCACAATAATACTAATAAATACTTATCAAGTGCTCAATAAACTGCATAAGCAATACATATTTAAGCTTTAAAAAATCTCCAACAAAAAAATTTAAAATTCTAAGGCTATTTCATTTTTTTTAGTATAATATAACTATTTATTTAACATACAAAGTATCTTAAACCCTTGTGCCCATTCAGATGGTACACAATATATATATATATATATATATATATATATATATATATATATATATATATATATATATATATATATATATATATATATATATATATATATATATATATATCATTATCAACCATTATCAATCCACTGCAGGATGAAGGTCTCTCCAAGTTTAATCCATCTTCTCCGATCTTTAGCTTCTCTTCTCCACATCACCCCTACACATTTTCTTATTTCATCCATCCATCTTACATGTGGTCTCCTTCTGGGTCTTTTACAATCTCTTGGAATCCAGTTTAAAATTTCAATTGTCCATCTATTACCATCTCTTCTAGCAATATGTCCAGCCCAACTCCACTTCAATCTTTTATTTTTTTCAATGAGGTCAGTAACACCTGTTTGTTCTCTTACCCATACATTGCATTTTTGATCTCTTCTTGTTACTCCCAACATACATCTCTCCATACTTCTTTGAGTGGTCTGAAGTCTCTGTATTGATCTTCTATTAAGTGTCCAAGTCTCAGATCCATAAGTAAGAACTGGTAAAACACATTTGTTAAAAACCTTTCTTTTCAAACACATAGGCATATTTCCTTTTAATGTCAAGTTATTTCTGCCAAAAGCACTCCAAGCAAGTTTAATTCTATGATTAATTTCCTCTATTATGTTTCCATCTGTATTAATAATCTGACCAAGGTATTTGTAACTCTTAACTTCTTCTAATTCTTCATTATCAATCTTTATTTTCATATTTTGAGCAAATCGATTAAACATTACTTTAGTCTTTTTAACATTTATCTTTAGTCCTACTTTCCTACTTTCATCTGATAACTCCTGCAACATTTCCTGCAGCTCGGAAGCATTATTTGCAAAAACAACTACATCATCTGCGAAATCTAAATGACTTAAATAATCTCCATTTACTTTCACTCCTTTAGTTTCCCATTTTTATCCACAAAATACTTCTTGAAGCACTGCTGTAAAAAGTTTTGGAGATATGGAGTCACCTTGTCTTACACCTTTCTTAATGTTGACTTTCCAAGTATCATTATGTAATCTAATTGTTGCTGTTGCATTTTTATAAATATTCTTTAAAATATGACAATATCCTGGATCTATACCTTGATGATCCAATGCTTTAATCACTGAAAAAATGTTTATAGAATCAAATGCCTTTTCATAATCTACAAATCCAAAACATAATGACAACTCATATTCATTTGTCCTTTCTACAACTTCTCTCAATACTTGAATATGATCTACTGTACTAAAACCACTTTTAAATCCAGCTTGTTCTCTTGATTGGTGAAAATCCAAGGTTCTCTGTAGACGAGTTGTAATTATCTTGGTAAAAATTTTATATAAAACTGATAAAAGGCTGATAGGTCTGTAATTTCTAATATCTTCTTTATCACCTTTTTAAATATTAATATTATTACTGCATTCTTCCAATCATCCAGTACATCTTTATCATTTAAACATTTGGTATATAACTTTGCTAATATTTTTTCTGTTTCTTCACCTGCTTCTTTTAATATATCAATTATAATTCCATCATTACCTGGAGCCTTTCCTTTTTTCATACATTTAATTGCATTTCTCACTTCTTCATTTAAAATTCTGGGCAATTCGGAAGATGTAATAGATATAGGAGGTACTTGTTCTTTATTACTATATAATTCTTGATAAAAATCTTCTACCAATTTCATAATGTCATCCCTCTTTTTAGTAATAATTCCATATTTTTTCCTTATTGCAGATATAAATTTCCTACCAATACCAAAATGTTGTTTTACATTCTTAAGACTTTTATTTTCTTCTACAGCTTTTCTTGCTAGTTCACAGTTATACTTTCTTATATCATTTTCAACTCTTTTCCACACCATTTTACAAAATTTGAGATATTCAATTCTTTTTAATGCATCAATCTTGCATATCTTCATATTCCTTCTTTTCTTCATAAGTTCTCTAGTCTCAGTAGAAATTTTATTAGTCAATTGCTGCTTTTTTCTACCAGCTATCTTTGTTGCAGTTTTTAAAAGTGTATCAGTTATTTTCATATTAATTTCATTCAAATCTGAATCATGTTCAAAATCTACTAATACTTGAAACCGATTTGTAAGTTCTAATTTAAATTCATTAGAATGTTTCTGAAGATTAGGAATATCAACTGTAAATATAGTTTTTCTTAATAATTTTTGTCTCTCTAGTTTTACATTAACATGTATCTTACCCCTTACTAATCGATGATCACGTCCTGTGTTAAATTTATTAAGAACATTACAATCTTGAAATATGTATTTCCTGTTAGTCAAAATATAATCCAATTCTGCTGTACCTTCATTTGGATGCTTCCATGTCCATTTCCTTCTAACATTTTTCTCAAAAAAAGAATTCATAATATATATATATATATATATATATATATATATATATATATATATATATATATATATATATATATATATATATATATATATATATATATATATATATATATATATATATATATATATATTACAAGCATAAAGCTAAAACTAGTCAATATAAAATCAAAACTACCCCAAATCCAAAATTAAACCAGACCAGCATAAAATAATATAAAAACACAACCTAAGGTTTCACTGCTACAAGCAGACTTCTCAAGTGTAAAGAACTACAAAAACTACACAATATATATAATATTAAAAACTACCCACAAATCCATTCACTTCCCATCCACCCTTAATATTAAAAGAACTATTAAATAAGTTAATTGCTACAGAATAATAAATTTTCAATAATAAAGACTCTTTAATTCTTCTTTTGATTTCATTTCTCTCAAAGAAGAGAACCTTAGCTTCATCAAAATCAATAGTGTGGCCTGTATCTTTTTTATGGACATACAAAGCAGAACTAAGATATCTATTTTTAACTCTACTTTTATTTACCTTTATTCCTTCATTTAAACTCAAACTACTCTGACCTATGTAAACATTCTTACAAAATAAACAAGGAATAAAATATACTACACCAGGAATAGTTTTTCTATTACAAGCTTCTTTTGTATTATTTAATAAATTATTCAATGTAACACCCCTTTTCCAAGCAATTTTCTTATTTCCAAACAATATACTATTTCTACACACAATTTTATAAGAAGACAATTTAAATGGCAAATAAATAAAATCATATTTTTCTTTAACCTTTACATCCTTACAAATATTACTATTAAATAAAATACTTTTAACAAATTTATCAGAGTATCCAACACTCAAGTAATCTTTATAAAATTGATATTTCTGAAACAAAGCAACCCCATTAGAATTATTTAATTTAATATTTCAATGACAATAATTTTTTAAAGCAGCTACTTTATGAGATACAGACTGATAGCTATCAGGTTTAATTATAGACTCTTAATTCTTTACTTTTAACTAAATGGCTACACAATAAACAATTAGTTTCTACATTTCTAATCACCAAAAGATCTAAAAATTTTAACTTACCAAAATCTAATCCCCCTCCTTCTAACACAAATTTTATAGAAGAATCAAAACAATTAAACTCATTTACAAATTCGTCCAATTTATCATTCTCAACTACAAATAAACAATCATCAACATATCTGAGAAATAATTTTACATATAAACATTTTATTTTAATAATAATTTCCTCTTCTATAAAACTAATATAAACTGAACATACTAAAGGAGAAATAATATAACCTATTATCCAACCTTCCTTAATTGTATAAAAAATACCTTTATAAGTAATATACATAGATTCTTCCAATAACAAAAGCAAATCTTTAATTACCTTAATTTTGTTTCTTGATAAAGAACTTTTTTTAATCAATACAGACAAAAGAACATCAATACTGCTTAATCTATTAACAGACTGATACATATTTTCAATATCTAAACTTCCAAATACCCAATTACTTTACATTTTAAAATTATTAATCTTATCAAAAGCCTCAAAAGAAGAAGAAACCGTGTCTTGGCCAAAATCAACAAATTGTTTTAAAAAAATATTCAAGAATCTAGAAATACCCTCTACAACGCTACCTGTAAAATCAAAAATAAATCTTAAAGGAAAACCATCTTTATGAGTTTTAATATTCACAAACATCTTAGCTGATGTAAAATCATTAGGATAGCATTTTAAATAATCTACTGTATTAAAAAATTTTAAATTAACCATTTTCTTCATAATATCTATCAATTTTCTTTTAATCAAATTACCTGGATCTTTATCTAACAACATATATTTACCATTATTTAATTCTCTATCCATTTTCTCTTTGAATTCATCTCCTTTTATAATAACAAACCTACCAGCTTTGTCTTCATGAGAAATGATTACATCATTAGCAATTAACCTATTCATAAGATGTTTAATCTCAGCAGGATTATTAACAAATTTTTCTTTCCTTTTTAAACTTTTATTCAAAATCGATTGAATACCAACTTTCTGCTCATCACTCAAATTACTAGATTCAATAGACGAAATTGTATGAAAAACTATATTTTTTGAATGAAATGGAACAAAATTAGCTCCTTTACCAAGAATATTTAATTCTCTATCATTTAACTTCAAATCAGAAAGATTAACAACTCTATCCTCAGAAACATTATTCTCATACCCTTTATCACTACAATAAATTTTATTAACTTTCCCAAACAACCACTTCAATTTTCTTTCATATTTTTTACAATAGAAATTTGACCTATTCTGTCTAAATTGTCTCATAAAAAATTCAAAATTGAATAATTAAAATCTTGCCTCCTTTCTAAATAATATCTATTCCTTTTAGATAGATAAATAAATTTATAAAACTTTACGAAAGTATCTTTTTTTTAAAAGGAATAGATATTATTTAGAAAGGAGGCAAGATTTTAATTATTCAATTTTGAATTTTTTGTGAGACAATTTAGACAGAATAGGTCAAATTTCTATTGTAAAAAATATGAAAGAAAATTGAAGTGGTTGTTTGGGAAAGTTAATAAAATTTATTGTAGTGATAAAGGGTATGAGAATAATGTTTCTGAGGATAGAGTTGTTAATCTTTCTGATTTGTAGTTAAATGATAGAGAATTAAATATTCTTGGTAAAGGCCCTAATTTTGTTCCATTTCATTCAAAAAATATAGTTTTTCATACAATTTCGTCTATTGAATCTAGTAATTTGAGTGATGAGCAGAAAGTTGGTATTCAATCGATTTTGAATAAAAGTTTAAAAAGGAAAGAAAAATGTGTTATTAATCCTGCTGAGATTAAACATCTTAAGAATAGGTTAATTGCTAATGATGTAATCATTTCTCATGAAGACAAAGCTGGTAGGTTTGTTATTATGAAAGGAGATGAATTCAAAGAGAAAATGGATAGAGAATGAAATAATGGTAAATATATGTTGTTAGATAAAGATCCAGGTAATTTGATTAAAAGAAAATTGATAGATATTATGAAGAAAATGGTTAATTTAAAAATTTTTAATACAGTAGATTATTTAAAATGCTATCCTAATGATTTTACATCAGCTAAGATGTTTGTGAATATTAAAACTCATAAAGATGGTTTTCCTTTAAGATTTATTTTTGATTTTACAGGTAGTGTTGTAGAGGGTATTTCTAGATTCTTGAATAATTTTTTAAAACAATTTGTTGATTTTGGCCAGGATACAGTTTCTTCTTCTTTTGAGGCTTTTGATAAGATTAATAATTTTAAAATGGAAAGTAATTGGGTATTTGGAAGGTTAGATATTGAAAATATGTATCAGTCTGTTAATAGGTTAAGCAGTATTGATGTTCTTTTGTCTGTATTGATTAAGAAAAGTTTTTTATCAAAAAATAAAATTAAGGTAGTTAAATATTTGCTTTTGTTATTGGAAGATTCTATGTATTTTACTTATAAAGGTAATTTTTATAAGATTAAGGAAGGTTGGATAATAGGTTATATTATTTCTCTTTTAGTATGTTCAGCTTATATTAGTTTTATGGAAGACGAAATTATTATTAAAAAATATTGTTTATATGTAAAATTATTTGTCAGATATGTTGATGATTGTTTATTTGTAGTTGAGAATGATAAATTGGAGGAATTTGTAAATGAGTTTAATTGTTTTGATCATTCTATAAAATTTGTGTTAGAAGGAGGGAGGTTATATTTTGGTAAGTTAAAAGTTTTAGATCTTTTGGTGATTAGAAATGTAGAAACTAATTGTTTATTGTGTAGACATTTAGTTTAAAGTAAAGAATTAAGATCTATAATTAAACCTGATAGCTATCAGTCTGTATCTCATAAAGTAGCTGCTTTAAGGAATTATCTAATTGGGTTGCTTTGTTTCAGAAATATCAATTTTATAAAGATTACTTGAGTGTTGGATACTCTGATAAATTTGTTAAAAGTATTTTATTTAATAGTAATATTTGTAAGGATGTAAAAGGTTAAATAAAAATATGATTTTATTTTGTTTGCCATTTAAATTGTCTTCTTATAAAATTGTGTGTAGAAATAGTATATTGTTTGGAAATAAGAAAATTTCTTGGAAAAGTTGTGTTATATTGAATAATTTATTAAATAATACAAAAGAAGTTTTTGATGGAAAGACTATTCCTGGTGTAGTATATTTTATGCCTTGTTTATTTTGTAAGAAGGTTTACATAGGTTAGAGTAGTTTGAGTTTAAATGAAGGAATAAAGGTACATAAAAGTAGAGTTAAAAATAGATATCTTAGTTCTGCTTTGTATGTCCATAAAAAGATACAACCCACACTATTGATTTTGATGAAGCTAAGGTTCTCTTCTTTGAGAGAAATGAAATCAAAAGAAGAATTAAAGAGTCTTTTTTATTGAAAATTTATTATTCTGAAGCAATTAACTTATTTAAGAGTTTTTTTAATATTAAGGGTGGATGGGAAGTGAATGGATTTGTGGGTAGTTTTTAATATTACATATGTTGTGTAGTTTTTGTAGTTCTTTACACTTGAAAAGTCTGCTTGTAGCAGTGAAACCTTAGGTTGTGTTTTTATATTATTTTTATGCTGGTCTGGTTTAATTTTGGATTTGGGGTAGTTTTGATTATATATATTGTGCCCTTTTCTATAGGTCAGTTATAAATAGTCCATCTCAGTCAATTACTAAAAATTTTAAATTTTAGAATATGTTCTTTTAATATGGTAATCATATTAAGTTAATTATATTATAAAGTACAATTTGAAGCTAAAGAAAATATGTGGTAAATAAAATTATAGCAAATCATTTAAAGGTAGTTATGTAAAGCTTTAAATATTGTTGCATATGGTTGCAAAAGGTGGCCACAATAAATAACTCAGCTATAAATATTTAAAAGTATGTTTAAAAAAAGTTCGATTTTAATAGTTTAAAACTTATAGTAATAAATGTTATATTTTAAATTTATAAAGTCATATTTAATAATCTAATAAAACTAGTATATATTTTTAAAAATAAACTTTATGATGGTGAGAATTGTATTTAATTCTAAATTTTAAATTATTTTTTCCAATTTTTTTATAATTATATTATTAAATATAATAAGTTTATCAATTTTATAAATCTGGGCAGAGAAATAGATTAAAAATCGTCTTTCAAAGTTATTGATCATGTGACTTGTATAATACATACTTTCACACACACTGCTTGTTTGAATTAATAACAAAGTTTAAAATATTTTAAAAGATTGCATTATAGAATTGGATGGAAATATCATCTAGCATAAATCAAATATTAAATATTAAGTTAACTATCGTATGTAATGTTTTAAGTAATGTAATAAAGACGAATACAGATATAATAAAAAATAAATATTTTGTTTAAATAAAACTTGATAAATGAAATATTAAGAATGGAATAAGTTATTAAAACGTTATTTTAAAAGTTATTTTAAATGTTTAAATAATTTTGATACAGTAATAATTGATTTAAAAGTAGTATTTTAAATAATATTTTTGAGTTATTATGTCATAAATTTTTATTTTAAAGATTTAATTCTGTGAAAAATTGAAAAAAATGTAAATTTGTTCTCAAGTTAAAAGTAAGAATCAACCAATCAAATGAGGTATTCTTACAGACTATAAATATGAATTGCACAGGGGTATCGGAGGAGATGTAATAATGTATTGAAACCAGAGAAAGGTATATTAGTAGCTATCAAAAGATAGTATTTTAAAATTTTTATTTTAGTCAATTTTTTTAGTACTTTGTTATAGTTTTATTTGCAAAAAAAAAACAAACAACTAATTGATATTTTTAAAAATATTTTGCAAAAGAGAGTTTTAAAAAAATAATATATTTGGGATCTTCGTGAAAATGATTTGCTAGTTTTTTAAAGTACTTACCAGGATTATTTTATCTGAAATTTGACCTAAACTTCGCAATGAAAAGATGGATATACTGTGGAATAAAATGGATATAAATTCTAATAATATAAAAATGTTTTTTGGAATATTATGATACAGCTTTATTAGTGCTTCTCCGGAGAACTATTCTAGTGCATAAAAATCATAGTACGGACATTATACTGATACAGGGCAAAGTTATTTTCTGTTTGAAAAGGAAAAAAATGGAGACAGATTATTATTTAGATAAGCTTATCCAAGATTTATTTTTTAAAAATAATAATAAGACAATTATATCTTATGAATCTTTCTATATAATATTATATCAAAAGGAGTAAAATGTTATATCATTTCTGAAGGTAACATTTTAAAAATATATTTTCAAGAATTAAAGAAAGAACCCAGGACAATATGTTACTAAAGCGTTTTTGATATTAAAACCTCCAGTCTTAGAATTGTTTAAAATGTATTTAGAAAAGATTTGTTTAAAAGTACTTGAAGTTTTTTTTTTTAAAAAAAACTGATATAAAAAAAAAAATACCAAATGAAAGTTTAAATGTATTAAGAAGGAAACTTATATAAAAAAAGTGAACACATAGTTGAATAAAAAATGGATCCATGGAAATATTGTAAAAAAAGTTTACCAAATATTTTTAAAGTTAAGCTAGATGGAGTGATGCATCAGATATGCCGGCAGAGAATATTGAGGAAATTTCACGGGATTAATTAATATTATGATTTAATAATTATCGTCCTAAATACTAAAACCAAGGATTATTTTCTATAAATTTTACTAAATGGATTAATAATTACTTTTATTTTAAACTTTAACGTGCTTGGAGGAAAACATTTTTAAAACTATAGTGAAAATAATAAACATTTTGGACTTATCAGGAACTATTGTCAAGAAAATATGTAATTATAGTTTTGATTCCTTTTATTTTGTTAACTTAGTTTAAATCTAAATTATTATATAAGATTAGGAAAAACATAAAAACATTAATTTATTAATATTAAAATTTTATAATATAACAGTCTAATAATTTAGCTAAAAATATTTTAATATAAAGTGTATGGGTGTGAATTATTTTATATCTGCAATGCTCAAGTGGATAAAGGAAGCCTACTGAACACGATGACTAGATAATGGTTATTGGTAATAATAATAACTATTGATAATTTATAATGTATATTTTTTTTGATTTCTTTAGATCATCTATAAATTGGAAGAATGAAGTGTAAAAGTTTTTTTATTATTGTTATTATAAATGTAAACACATTTTTATACAACATTTTAAAAAACATTATGAGATAGGATTGAATGGAAAATATGCATACAGCAATTTTTTTTTGATTTTGTTTTTTTTTTATTAGTGATATAATCCAACATAACAAATAATTATTTGATTCTTTTAAAATTTTCATGTTATTGGATATTCAAATATTGTCTAAGTAGATTGTATATGATTAGACATATAGAATAATGAAGTAAGCAGACTTTTCTTATGGGATCGTAAGATTGTTTAACTATTAATGAATTTTATTTATTGTTTTGTAAATGGAGATAGTTATTTATCAATGTAAGATGTAGAAAAATCTTGAGAAATAATGTTGAGATAGTGGCTTTGAAGTACTTAGTGAACAGGAATCCAAAATAATGTTTTAAGAAAGAGGATGTTATAAGGAATGGAAATAATATTTAGTCTTTTTGTGAATATCAGCATAGTTAACAAAGCTCTATGACTGATACACATTTTATTTGGACAGTGTTTATATTTCTTTAAATATTTGATGTTCTAATAAAGCTGAAGTAATAGCTTTAACATCTACCCTGTACTAGAGGATATTAGGCAGGGAAATATCATACCTCTTCGCAATGTGCCATGATTTTGAGATATGTTAAAAGTAATACTCTAGCTTTCTTCCTTAATCCTATGCATCTGTTTTCGCTATCTTTATTTCATGTAACTGCATCATTCAGTAATATATGTTTAAGATAAATGATAAATAATTTAGAACTTAGGTTATGCTATCATTTTGTATAATATTGGTTTATTTGCTTAGAATGAATTGGACGTTATAACTTAAAATTGAAGATCCAAAGCATCCTAAGGAAAGAAAAGAATCATAGAATATATTTTGAATTTTATTTCAGAAATGAAATATAAACTTTTTTAAAATAAAGTATCTAAACAAAGATATTTTCTTTAAAGTGATAATAATTTTAAATGCTTTAGTATTATTTTTTTTAAGGAAAAATAAGTATTGCATATTTTAAAATACAATAGTACAAAGTAAATTATGTAAATAATATGCATAGTATATTTTTTGTTTATTGATTAACAGAAATATATTGATGATTACACTTATATCATACTAAAGTAAGGCTTAAAGAAGAATATATTATGATTAGTAAACATTGTGTGATAAATATTAAAATCTAGTACTGAATGGATAATATTTTGTGTAACATCTTTGACTTTGCAAGATGAAATTTTTTTTAATGTCTTGAGAAATCCATACTTATTATAAAATTTTGTTTTCTATAGAATGTTTTTCTAAGTATGAATTTTTAAAATAAGATAGTTTAATAATATTAAGGATAAAATGATGTTGCTAATAAAGTAGATAAATATATTTGTAATAAGTTAACCATAATGAGAAACCAAATAGTAACATTTTTTTTTTTTAAATTTTGGCCTAAATATAAATAAAGATATAATTGAAATATAAATTATTTTTTTATAACTGGTAGATCAAACTGTAAAGTAAAAAAAAAATTAAGGATATCAACTGTAAATAGTGTAAATAAATTGTTTATTTATTTGTTGTTAGTAATAAACTTTGTTAAATTTTGTTATTTCAAAAATTTTGTGTCCGAGTTATTTATTTCTCCACATCGCTGCATGAAAACATGATATATGCATAATAATCAAAACAAATATATAATTTTGCACAAAAAGAAAAATAGAGAATTATTTAAGAATTTTAAATATTTTATTGGTATTCATTATAATTAAATAATCATAATCTTACATTATTTTATTGGTCATAAATCAGTTATCACAATATTATAATAAATTATATGCTATTAGTTGCCACACATATTTTGTTTGTCAGATTATTAAAATGCTACCACATATTTATTGTATCATTACATGAAGATATAAGATCATATTATATTATTTCATTATTTTATTATGGTAATAAAATTATAGTAAAAAGAAAAGTTATACAGAATTAGTTAAACAATGAAGAATATTATTACTGTTATTTATTATAATTAGTTTCAGTGTAGTAGATTATGACATAAAATCCCTTCTCATATTTTACTACCTTATTTTTTTAACTTAGAATAAACTTTATGAACCTGAGATTATTTTATTGAGCTAGATTATTACAAATAGAAGATTAAGACTTAATTATTAGTTTAATCTTAGTGAGTAGAAGTTATTAAAGTCGTAAGAATACTATGAGTTTGTTATTTGAAATAGTAATAAAGGGGGGGTAGTGTTTTTATGCCATTGAGATAGTATCCTGTGGGATATTGGCTCAATGTAATCTATCTTGTCACCTGTATTTTCACTTCAAGTCTCATAAAATTATTAAATATTTCTTTAATTTATTTTTATAAACTTAACCTTATTCCTGTTTTAAATTTGAGCTAGTGAAATATTTTAATTCTAATGCTGAATATTTTAGTTATTAATTATTTACTGAGATAGAATCCATTTTATTTCATATCTTATATTATCTAGAAGTGAGGATGCACGAGATTACAGGTTAGAATATATATATATATATATATATATATATATATATATATATATATATATATATATATATATATATATATATATATATATATATATATATATATATATATCGAAACACATCGCCAATTAATGAAAAATATTACATATTTATTTATAAAACAGAACAAACAGAAAGAATCTTTGCATTAATTTATTATAATTTTTTTAATTCTAATTTAACTTCATAATATAAATATTTGCTTTTAAAGTTAGCTAATTATATGTTTACTGTTTTTATTTTAATTAGTTTACAACAGAGTTTAAAATAATGAAACATAAAATGGCAAGAAGAATATTAAAATTTAATTCTTATTTAGAGAAAAAAGTTTAATAACTTCGAAAAGAAAACCTATATTTAAAGAATAAAGACCGGATTTTAATAAAAATGTATTAGTAAATTAATAATGACAATAAAATACAAATTAAAAAGTCTGCAGATGACTGGAAATAATAGTAGTTGTAATGCACTTTCACATTTATTCCAAATTTGAGTAATGCAGTTTATTATTAAAAAAAATTACATATTCTAATCAAATATTAAGAAAAAATAAAATCAATAATAATTCAGAACACTAATTAACTTTATATATATATATATATAAACAAAAAAAGACTTATAAATACAATAAGTAATATTATATTTCAACCAGAGGACTGGTTTTCATCAGAAAGAAAAAAAATACACAGTAAAATGGCGATAATCAAAAATTACAGATTTGGTAAAAGATTAAAAATTTAACAAAACCCCCCTGATTGGTCACAAAATCTAACACAGAATATCTACCCAATCAATGACAAAATTCAAAAAAAAAAAAAAAAAAAAAACTACATTCCCTCCTAATCAAGCTTAAATTCTATTTAAATTAAAATAAATATAAAAATAAAAAATCCAAAATTAAAAATTAAAATATACATATGTGCATACATAGAAAAATTAAACTATGCTCACATACAAAAAATAGCTGTGCTCACATTAATATTCATTAAAAACTAAAATACTTATACATTTTAATCAAAAATTATAGTTAGTGCAAAGTACAATAATTTATAACTAATTATTTATCTATAAACCAATTAAACACAGATATTAAACATCCATTTAACCAATCTTTACATAAAAACCTCATAGAAGAAAATTTTCACATAAAAAACACACATATAGAAATCATTTAGGAGACCAGGTAACCCAGAGATGTAATAGTTCCAGTGTTCAAATTCAATCCATGTGGTTCTAAGGTCTTGAATTTAAAAATAAAAAAAACTCTCCTTTTGTTTCCTCTCCCTTGCAGAAGAAAAACCTTCCTGAAGAATCACTACTTTTAAATCATCAATTGAATGATTCGGTAAGTTAAAATGTTTTGAAACCGGTCTATCTTTATTCTTATGCAAAATGTCAAATCTATGATTAGTCATTCTGACATGTAAACTATTTGCTGACTCACCTATATACTGGTTTAAACATCTACTACACTCTATCAAATATATCAAATTAACACTTTTACATGTAACATAATTAGGAATATACCATTTGAAATTAGAATTCTTAGTACTAAAGACCAATTTTGTCACAACAATATGTTTACATGTAAAACATCTTTTATATTTACATGGAGAACATCCTTTTTCCTGTACAGAACTACTAATAAAATTTGTTTTGACAAGTATATCTCTAAGTGATCTATGTTTTCGATATACAGCCTTAGGTGGATCAGAAAAAAATAGATTTTAAATAATCTGTGGACTGTAATATGTTAAAATGTTTTGCCAATATCTGGTTAATATTAGGTAAATCTCTATTAAAAGTAAGAACCAATGGTGGAACATCTAATTGTTTTTTTACTCTTTTCAGATAAAAGAAGTTTCTTTCTATCAATTAAAGAAGATCTCCTTACTGCATTATCCAACAATGTCTTAGGATACCTCATATTGAGCAATCTATTATATAAAATACTATTATTTTGGTGAAGAAATTTCTCATCATTACAAATCCTCTTCATCCTTAAAAATTGTCTATAAGGAATATTAGCCTTTAAATGTTTAGGATGGTTACTATAAAAATGTAGATATTGGTTATTATCAGTTGGTTTCCTATATACAGTAGTAGTAAAAACTCTATTAGTGTAAATAACTTCAACATCAAGAAAATGAGCAATTGATTTTGATAAATTCATTGTGAAATTAATATGTTTATTAAAATTATTTAAATAACTTAAAAAATTATGAAGTTTAACTTCACTATGTGGCTATATCATGAAAATGTCATCTATATATCTAAGCCAAGTGTGAGGTTTCAGCTTAGCATTATCAAGTATAGAGGACTCCAGTTTTGATATAAAAATATTCGCATAACTTGGTGCCATCTTTGTAACCAATGCAGTACCTTGTTTCTGTAAATAGTATCTAGAATCAAAAGTAAAAAAAAAATATTTCTTAAAACCAAATATATTAATTCAACCATAGAAGTAATAAGACCATGATCATACTCTCTATCTTGTAAAGCACATTTAATAGCCTCAACTTCATCATCATGTGGTATATTTGTGTATAATGATACAATATCCAAAGTAACCAAAATACAATAAACTGGTAATTCAGATTTAATATTTTCTACTACGTAAAGAAAATGAGTAGTATCTTTAACATAAGAATTAAATGATGGTGGAATAAATTTAATAATATTATCAACATATGCTAAAAAATTTTCTGTAGGACTACCAATACTAGCTATAATATGTCTGCCTGGACAAACAGGTTTATGAATCATTGGCAAAATATAAAAACTACTAGAATGAATTTTGGTTGGTACTAAAAAGTAAAATACATTATTATTTATAAGACACATAGCTCTCATATCTTTTAAACTAAAAAGTATACCCTTGAATAATGAATTAATAGTGGTTAGTGAAATAGGTTCATAAAAAATTTTATCATCTAAAAGCTCCAGAGCTTTTTTAACATAATCATCTTTATTCATAATTACTATTGATCCACCTTTGTCAGCTGGTTTTATAATAATATCCTGTCTTTTCACTAAATTACGTAATGCATTCATCTCTCTCAATGTTAAATTACTCTTATATTTACTATGTTGTTTAAGTCTAATTTCATTAATAATATCCTGATATACATTATCCATGTACGTATCTAATAAGACATTCCTTTGATTGGTGGTGTCCAATCAGATCGTAATTTTCCAATAGTATCACATTCTTGGTTTCCAAAAAATTCTCTTAATCTAAGTCTTCTTGAAAAATTATCTAAATCCTGATGAATTTTAAATTCATTTTTTTGATAAAATGACTGAACTGTAGGGCAAAAAGATAAACCTTTATTTAACAGTGAACATCCTGCCTCACTAAGATTAATGTTAGTTAGATTAATCACATTGTTTTCCTTATTAGCTAAACATAAAAAATTATTGCTATAAATATTTGAGTTAGATTTATTAGTATTTGTATTTCCAGAAACTAAAATATTGTTAGTGCATTCAGAAGAATCTGTAACTCTATGAACCAATGCTAAACCAGCATCACTATTAAGAACAGATGGTAACATTTCAGCACAATCTAATGAATGTGAAGATGATATAAATGATTGATCAATATCAATTGGAATCATAACCGATGTAGAAATATCTGACGCAGTATTATTATCAGAAGTCATACAATTAATTAGTGTTTGTGACTGATTAGTAACTAATTCAAATCTTGGCTCATTACCCATAACTTTGAACCAATCATACATTTTATTATGAAATTTCTTCACCAATAACTTCCTGTAATTCCTTCTGTTCATCTATATTCATTAAATTACAACTACCAAAATGTATAATTTCTTTTTCAATTAATTTAACTCTTACCAATAATGCATCTTTCAAAATATGTATTAATGCAACAGATGCTTCTCTTATTGTATTATCCCATTTAATTGCATGTTCCCTAGGAAATTGGTCTATGTTAGCAATACTTTTTATTCTGAGGCCTTTAGGAATTATGTTATTGTTAATAAAATATGCAAAATTACTAATTTGTTGTCTATATCTAACTAATTTATCATATAATTTCCTAAGTTTAAGAAACGATATGATACCAATTGATACTGATCAATCATTTATATCATCTTCACATTCATTAGAATGTGCTGAAATGTTACCATCTGTTCTTAATAGTGATGCTGTTTTAGCAACGGTTCATAGAGTTACAGATTTTTCTGAATGCCCTAACAATATTTTAGTTTCTGTTTTTATATTTTGCCAAAAATTCATAAACCTCGTTGTCAAGGAAGACCTATTGTAGCTAGTATCGGTAGTCCTACAGAAAATATTTCAGCATATGTTGATAATATTATTAAATATTATTCTACCATCATTTAATTCTTATGTTAAAGATACTACTCATTTTCTTTGTGTGTTAGAAAATATTAAATCTGAATTACCAGTTGATTGTTTTTTGGTTACTTTGGATATTGTATCATTATACACAAATATACCTCATGATGATGAGTTGAGGCTATTAAATGTGCTTTACAAGATAGAGAGTATGATCATGGTCTTATTACTACTATGGTTGAATTAATATATTTGGTTTTAAAAAATATTTTTTTTTACTTTTGATTCTAGATACTATTTACGGAAACAAGGTACTGCAATGGGTACAAAGATGGCACCAAGTTATGCGAATATTTTTATGTCAAAACTGGAGTCCGCTATACTTGATAATGCTAAGCTGAAACCTCACACTTGGCTATATATATATATATATATATATATATATATATATATATATATATATATATATATATATATATATATATATATATATATATATATATATATATATATATATGAAACCAACTGATAATAACCGCTATCTACATTTTTATAGTAACTATCCTAAACATTTAAAGGCTAGTATTCCTTATAGTCAGTTTTTAAGGATGAAGAGGATTTGTAATGATGAGAAATTTCTTCAACAAAATAATAGTATTTTATATAATAGATTGCTCAATATGAGGTATCTTAAGACATTTTTGGATAATGCAGTAAGGAGATCTTTAATTAATAGAAAGAAACTTCTTTTATCTGAAAAGAGTAAAAAACAATTAGATGTTCCACCATTGGTTTTTACTTTTAATAGAGATTTACCTAATATTAACCGGATATTGGCAAAACATTTTAACATATTACAGTCCACAGATTATTTAAAATCTATTTTTTCTGATCCACCTAAGGCTGTATATCGAAAACATAGATCACTTAGAGATATACTTGTCAAAACAAATTTTATTAGTAGTTCTGTACAGGAAAAAGGATGTTCTCCATGTAAAGATAAATGATGTTTTACATGTAAACATATTGTTGTGACAAAAGTGGTCTTTAGTACTAAGAATTGTAATTTCAAATGGTATATTTCTAATTATGTTACATGTAAAGTGTTAATTTGATATATTTGATAGAGTGTAGTAGATGTTTAAACCAGTATATAGGTGAGTCAGCAAATAGTTTACATGTCAGAATGACTAATCATAGATTTGACATTTTGCATAAGAATAAAGATAGACTGGTTTCAAAACATTTTAACTTACCAAATCATTCAATTGATGATTTAAAAGCAGTGATTCTTCAGGAAGGTTTTTCTTCTACAAGGGAGATGAAACAAAGGGAGAGTTTTTTTTTTTATTTTTAAATTCAAGAGACCACATGGATTGAATTTGAACACTGGAACTATTACATCTCTGGGTTACCTGGTCTCCTAAATGATTTATATATGTGTATTTTTGTGTGAAAATTTTCTTATATGAGGTTTTTTATGTAAAGATTGGTTACATGGATGTTTAATATCTGTGTTTAATTGGTTTATAGATAAATAATTAGTTATAAATTATTGTACTTTGCACTAACTATAATTTTTGATTAAAATGTATAAGTATTTTAGTTTTTAATGAATATTAATGTGAGCACAGCTATTTTTTGTATGTGAGCATAGTTTAATTTTTCTATGTATGCACATATGTATATTTTAATTTTAAATTTTGGATTTTTTATTTTTATATTTATTTTAATTTAAATAGAATTTAAGCTTGATTAGGAGGGAATGTAGTTTTTTTTTTTTTGTTTGAATTTTGTCATTGATTGGATACATATTCTGTGATTTTAGATTTTGTGACCAATCAGGGGGGGTTTGTTAAATTTTTAATCTTTTACCAAATCTGTAATTTTTGATTATCGCCATTTTACTGTGTATTTTTTTTCTTTCTGATGAAAACCAGTCCTCTGGTTGAAATATAATATTATTTATTGGATTTATAAGTCTTTTTTTTTTGTTGTTTTTATATGTATTTCCTTTGGTTATATATATATATATATATATATATATATATATATATATATATATATATATATATATATATATATATATATATATATATATATATATATATATATATATATAATGTTGGCAGGCATAATGTAGAAAAAAGAGGCTCAAGTTCCGAAAAGATGAAATGAACTTGGAGAGGAATTTATCCTGCAATGGATTGATAATGGTTGAAATGATGATGATAATGATAATGATATATAATTAAATTTCCACTGTCTTTTATAAAAAAAAAAGTTCTACCAAATGAAAACGATTCATTGTTAATAAAATTTTGCATTTTTTTAATAGCTAAAAATCTGTGTTATTCTAAAATATATTCAGTGAATCATTCTGGACCTAATGGTTTAATTACACTATATTCATTCAAACTACTGCCACTTCAATTACTGCCAAACACAATTTAATTCATATTCATTATATCTTCATTATACAATTGATAATTCATCAGTAGTCTTAATATTATCACATTGTATAACATAGAGATAGCAAAATGGATAACATTTTTGTGCTCGATTATAGCATTTGATTCAAAAACCTTAGACATTTTTTACCATTATTGAAATGGGTATATAAATTTTTAAGGCTTATATATATATATATATATATATATATATATATATATATATATATATACACATATATATATATATGTGTATGTGTGTGTGTGTGTGTACACACACAACTTAAAATGAAGACTTCCTCTGGTATATGATATTTTTAATATCCTGATTTTGGATAACCATCTTTTATTTTAATTCTATTAAACATGGTTGCTCTAATAACATATGTAATATGTAAGTGATTTCTTCATTGATTTAATTATAAACTTCAAGTTAGGATTACTGTGTTATGCAAAGAAGCTAAGACATATAAATGAAAACTAAAAATGTCATTTTCGAAGGTTAAATAGGTTTTTCAAAAATTCATGATTATCTTACAAATACTGTTTGTTTCCTGAAAATGTATATATACATACAAAATCCAGCTTGGGGAATATTTTATTGGTAATAACCCATGATTTAACACTAATTATGGGTTGTAATATACATAAATAAGTAAATACATAACTCAGATTATTATTTATGTATATTATAAATGAATTTTCTTTTCATATTTAGAGGTTGTTGAAATGAGAGTTCTGCTTTCATCCTGTGATTTTATTACAGTAATTGTACGCTACTGTACAAGGTGTTACAAGAGGATACTGCCTCACCTTATATGAAAAGATTGAAACTTATCAACACTGTTAACATAGGTACAGAAATCAAGGATTCATACCTTAATGTCAATTCAAATACATTATATAATAAATAAAACTTAAAAAAATATTTGACCTAGCAATACTATCTATGTTAATAAATGTTTTGTACATTTATTAATATGTTTCAATTATAGTTGTTTATAATAATGTTGTACTTTAAAAAAATTGAAAATTGTCAATTAAACCATAGTAATATGCTATCTAGATACATATTAAATAAATGATGCAGTTATATTAAGTTCTTGTGATTTAGGCCAGCTGATGATTGCTAGTTCAGCATGATATGTACATCGGGGGATCACTTATTCCTTTCACATGTCTATGATCACATGTTTTGGTTTATCTGTGATAGAATTGTAATTAATGAAAAAAATGATTATATAAAACAAATTAAAGTTAGAAGTTCTTTATAACTAATATGATATGAAGTTGAAATTTCTCATTTGCTATATAAATTTCTTGTCAAAGGATATTCTTCTAATGTATCTATTGTCTGAGAATATAGTCTAACTTCTGGACTGATAAATGGTTGCTATCGGGTTGCAAGTAACATATATAAGTCATTGTAAGCTTTAGTTACTTTCTGTAAAGTAATATAATCTGAGTTATTTATGTATGTAAGTAAATTAATAAATATACACTACTTACTTTCAATAATTATTTTCAGGTTTTAATAAGAATACTTGAGATTATTTAAGCATTCAGATTAATGGACTATTAGAAATCAATAGTTCAACATACTTTATTAGTATTTTTTCTATGATAATTGAAATAATTTAACATTTATTATTTAAAAATTAGATTGTGCTTTTGTGTTTTATATTATATTTGTGAACCAGAGCAAAAGTATATTTTATTAAGGGTTGGAAATATTTAACTATCACACAAAATAAAAATTATATAGTTAATACTTATAATTGTGTTTTCCTTTAAATATTTTTATATGTTTATCACATGAACAAATGTAACTATTATTATTCATTAATATTCCATATTCCACATTGTTTTTAAGCAATACTTTTTGTCCTTTCTTTCATTGTTGATCAAAAGTAATACAAATTATGATATATACATTAATTTTGAAAAAAATAGTTATATTACAGAATATTTAATGTAGATTTTAAATTAGTTTTGAAGAGAGATTTATGTTATATAATTCAATTATTTCACATTAAATTCTTCATCTAATCTTATAGGAAATGTTATAGAAAAATGAGGAAATAAATGCCTCATATTAACTTATTTATTTAGAAATCCATGTTTTGGGCTTTTTTTTTTTTGGGGGGGGGATTCTGATTACTAAAATGTATAATTATTGTTATCACAGTTCAGTTTTAAAATGAGAGATTTGTAAATGCATTCTATTCAGTTCAATATACTTCCATTGATGTCTTCTCTTGGTAAGTGGTGGTATTGATCTCCTCTATTTGAGCTATGATGAATATTACTGTGCAACCTGCATGAATGGCTGAAAATCACCATTCTCCTATAGGAAGACAGTAAAATCAGGGCCTTTCTAGCTATTCATGTCAAATTTTCAACATGCATAGATCCCAGTGACAATTGCTTAAGTTGTATTAAAGAGAGATTTGAGTGCTGAAAAATGGGGGTTTATTAACATAATTTCTGATCATCCTGTCATATTTGCCTATAAACCACATTATACAGTATGAAACACATCAGCTTCATTACAACTTTTATTTTAATCTTCAAATTTAACATTTTTTGTTATTTTTTATGTGTAACATTTACATTCCAGTAAAAACAAATGCCATTCCCTAGTGAGTAGAAAATAGTGCTCCATGATCATGTTTGTTTTGACTAAGGTGTAGTTTAAGATTTGTTATTTTAAGATTTTATATTTGACCTCCATGCAATTCTAAAATAGGTACATGTAGTGTGACATATTATACTTAACTTCATTTCTAATTAGACAGTGATATAATAAGCATTCATTAACTACTATGAAAGATTATTTTAGTACATATACAACCAATTATAAACATAAATAAAAGTTTTGCTGGTAAAACTTCTGATAAAGTAGAACTAACTTTATTTCAATAACATGATTTATTATTATTTTTAAATCCTCTTATGAACTAATAATCAGTACTTTTACAAATGATTTGATCCAACTTGTCATTATATTTACTTTTTTTTATTTGTTGATAGATATTAAGCATCAATTCTGGACAATATCAGCCCTTCTCTTGACAGAGCATACAACGATCCACAATTTGCATCACCACTATAAGGTATATGGAGTAATTCAGATCTTCTAGACAAAATGTAGACATTGAGTAGTTAGAAATCTGGAGTTTTTTTAATTGATTATCTTAAGAAAGCTAAAAACATGTATGTGATTTACCAGCACTGCAATAGAAGTTATATACATAAAATAATATTTTTGGGTATAAACTGTGTATTAATTTGCATTACAATCCGATATTTTGATGGACTAACAACGACCATTATCAAGGTTAACTTTTGAAAGAAAAAACATTAGAACTCAAACAATAACGTGACTCAGTGAGAGATGAGAAATGAGATTTAACTTGAAGTAGTTCAGCATTCACAATATGAGGCTTATCAAAATGTTTATTTCTCTTAGTTTTTCACCTATTAATTTTAAGTTAATATTAGTTAAAATGAGAGGTTTCCATATAGCTGGAATATGTTTTGTGCTTCATCAGTCCTATTTAAACCAGTAGGTCTCTTTAATATTTCAACTCACTTTCTCATAGTTCTTAAATCATATCTTTCCAAATTAGCAATTATTCTTGTATTGTCAAAATCAAGGTATATATATATGGTGTGTGTGTCTTTTCCTATGTACTAATTATTTATTTTGAGTGCAGAAAGTTTGACACGTGCAATCGTTTATTATAAGTTCTTCTCTATGTAATACGGACAGAAGATAAAGATATGTGTAAGAGATTATGATCTTAGCCCATTAATGAGTGCTAATTCAATTTTAAATGTACATCTTGAGGTTCATTTATTTTTAAATATATTTTGGCTATATATTTCAGGAATGTGTAATAAAATGGAAATTTCAATTACATCTAAAATGATTCTACATGAAGTTAAATTTCAAAATACTTAAAAAAAAAAAAAGTTCTCAGATAAATCGTTATGACAAATATGTAACATAAAAAAAGCTATTTTAATATATTTCGATAAGTAAATAAAGTTAGTCATTATTGTTTAAGTGATTTTTATTATTAAACTTCAAATCTGAACTGATGATACTTTTATATTTATAAAATGAAGATACTTAATTTATATTATGAAATTAAAGTGAATTTTAAAAAAAAAAAATAAAGATAAATTTATAAATTTAGCAATTTTTTAACTATTTCATAAATGTAGCATTGCTGCTACTCATATGTTTGAAATTTTTTTTTTTCTTTTTTAAATTGTGAGAAAACTAAATAGAGGTTATGCAAGTCTCTATACCATCATTGCCTGCGGTTCGAGGTCCTTTTTAAAATGTATGGCATGTTAACATTGGACAAAATTCTTATTTTTTGTTAATATTTATAATAATAAATTAATTTATTTTATTTTTTTCTACTGAATGTATTAGATTGTATAAGTAAACAAAGGTGTAAGTGTTTCAACAGCTAGAATTAATAATAAAATGGATTTAACATGCTTGAATGATTTTCTAATTTCAAGACATTTATCTCCAAAATAAATATAACACAACATATTATATGTATGTATTCAATATTTGATATTTTTTTATTATTTGAATATTATTTTAAATTGTTTTATTATTTGATAAATGTACAATTAATGTGTTTATGTTTGTATTAGTGTGTTTGAGTAGTTTATAAATTATACTTGTATTCAAATATAAAGTAAGTAGTGATTTATGCACATATAATGTTGGGGCTCTAATCCATGTTCGAGGCCACCTTATTTTATAGACATAATGATTCTCAAAAGATTTAATAACTTTTAGTGTGCTTATATTTTATTAGGGTATATGTCTTTATACTTGCATGTCTATGTTTGTATACAAAGTAATGACTTTCATTACATATATAAAATTAAGCTATTATAGAAAAGCACATATAAATTTTAAGACTGATTATCAGATGTACGGAAAGGTTACAGTTTATGAAGAAATCACAAAATTTACTAATCATAGTACCATGTGATAATATAACGTTTTAAACCAATAAAGAGAGGTTCAACTTGTAGGTGTGTGGTGATAGCCACAATAGTTATGTATACAACATGGACTTTTATGCAGGCAAAAAATCAAATTGAAATTCTTGTCAATATCTGGTACTTGTGGAGTCAGTTATTTTGCCATATCTTGCATCACACTATTTTCAAATCTATAGCTAGAAAATAAGCTATATGAAAATAAATTATAGCTCTGGAGGATAATAAATATAACAAGATAACCTCACTGGTTTACTTAAAAAATATAGAATGAAGAGAGAAAACTTTTTATTATTATTGCTACAGACAGTGACCTTTAATTTCTAGTTTTAGATAGACAATACATGAATTTTTATGATTACAAATGCATATATACCTTCAAGAAATGATTTATTTTGTATCTTTCAATAGGATGAATCTTTTTTCTTATAGATGCTTTGTGTTTTTTTTTTTAATTTTATGGGATACAAGACAAAAATAAAGAATTCTTATACTAATACTTTTGTAAGTTCTGATACTATGCAATTTCTCAGGTAAAAAGTACTATATATGGTTTGAATGATAATTTTGCAAGGAATTAAAAAAAATGTATCAATAAAGATGTAATTTTAAATTTAGTTAATAAAAAATTAGAAATTGTTAACAAACAATATGGTGATATTTTTTTTGGATATGTATTTTTTTTTCCTTACTCTATTACAGTAATCACTACATGTCTTAGGCTTATTTTTTCCTCAGTTTTTCTAGTTTCTATCAATAGAAAGATTTTTGCACCAACATTATTATAACTGAAGTTATTGTTAAAATTAGTCTCAAATCATTTTTTTTTTAAATTCAATATTGCCAAATATTTTGTAAATATTAATCATTCCAAAATGCAATATAATTATATATTATATATATATATATATATATATATATATATATATATATATATATATATATATATATATATATATATATATATATATATATATATATATATATTTACTACTGAAATAAATTTTAAAATTTCACATTTTGTTTCTGGAAATATTAAAAAAAAAAAAAAAGATTGTAATCAAAACAAAGGTGTTACACATCATCATTTCTAGAAAGATTATTTTCAGTTTGTAACCTCAACTAAATAATTCTTAATTTTTATTATTTTTAAATATTTAAAATGAATAATTACTTATTTGTCTTATATCTAATGAATTATGCTTTAAATGTTTAATTTGAATGAATATTTATTGCAAAATTACAATATTTTCTTTGATATTTTCTTTACTCTTAAATAAAGTAGATTGTTTACATCATAGCTTGTCTTTGAATTTGCTTCAGGCCATCTTTATGTTGGCTGCTAATATAACATTATATTTTTGAAATAAAGTATTTCATGTCAAAATAAGTTATTAATAATTTATATTTCTTGATATATAATAAATATAGTGTAAATTATTTTATAAAAATATTTAAAACCATAATAAATTCACAAATAAACACGTTTTTGCATCATTGGAAACTTTGATGTCATAAAACACCAAATGTTTTACAGCTTTCTCAATAGACAATGGCTGAACATGTCAGTGAGAAGCTTATGTCTATTGTTACAGCAGGAATTTTGAATTTTGTTCTTTTTCACTCAATTTTCAGAAAAAATTATAATAATAAAATATACTGTTTTACACACATTAAAACGTATAATACTTACAAAAAAACTCACCAAGGGATGAATTGGTCAAAATATAAAACAATTCGCTAGGAAGGCACTGATGGTTATTAAAACTTTTTATCCTGAATTCTTTAAATAAGACAAATCTATAAAAAAAATTCTTATTGATATATTTCTGTTAAGCTTTTAATAATTTATGAAGAAGAATAGTTAATAATGGAGAATGAGATAGAATATTGTAATAAAAAAAATATTTGATATCTATGCTATTAATTGCTTTATAAATGTATTTATATATGTCCATTATATTATTAAAGTATTTGTTCTATAATAAAATATGTAAATATAAAGAAATAAATGCATGTTAATTGATGACCATTTATAAATATAAAGCAAATAAAATAAAATAAGTGTTATTTACAAATAAATATGTTATTATTTCCACATTAATTTATAAGATTGCATGATACAAAGAAATCAAGTCATATGTCACATGAACTATTTTAACAAAATTGTGTTACAAACGTTATATATAGAGCTCTCAAATAATCTTTTAACATGCTTTGCTGAATATACCCAATGCCAGAAAGGATTCTTCTACTGGATTCCTCACTGAAGTGCTACTATATTCAAGCATTAGATTTAAATAACAGGACAAATACAGCACTTTATTTAATGCATAGCTATTAAGTAAAGAATCTGAAATGCTCAGACATTCATATGTCTTCAGATCCAGGTATTAAGTAGCCATATGGGACTGAACCAAGTTCAAATGCACAATATATTAATAACTTTAGCAACATAAAATGGTTAAACATTAATAGCAAAAAATAAATTTATAAAGATTTCAAGTCACATTTCACATGACCTAATTTAACAAGCTTATATTTTACATGTTATATATAGAGCTCACGAATAAGCTTTGTCACAAGCTTTGCAGAATATCCCTAATCCCTGACCAGTTTATGCTACTGGTTTCTTCACTGAGGTGCTAGACTATTCAAACATTAGTTTAATTCCAGCATTTTAAGTAATGGATAATTATTAAGTAGAAAATTGGAAATTTTCAGATATTCATGTCTTCCAATCCAGCTGTCTAAATTAAATAGCCATATGGAACTGAACCATGTTCAGATACCCCATATATGAATAACTTTAGTAATATAAAATCACCAAAGCCTTAATAGCAATAAATATAATTTCAAAAAAATCAAGTTTTTGTTACATGACCTAATTTAATTAACTTGTATTAGAAATGTTATGTATAACACTTGCAAATAAACTCTTAACCAGCTTTGCAGAATATACCCAAACCTAGACTGCTTTCTGGAACTGGCTTCTCAGTTAGGTGCTATGATATTCAAGAATTAGATTAAAAATACCAGGACAATGTTACCACTATATTGAATGCATTACTATTAAGTAGAATAACAGCCCTTATGTTAGGCTTATTTTATTGAAGTCTATAGAGATTTTTATCTGTTTATCAAGGGTTTATTTCACAATAAATATTTTTAAATTACTTGGGAGAAAGCAAATCAAACTCTCCTTTAAATATATTAAAATATGTATTCAGTTCAAATTCAAAGGAAGTTTGCAGTACAATTTATGTATACACATACATGTATTATTTGTAATATAAGATCTAAATAACTAAATTATACTTAATAGTCAGTCAAAAAGCATATTTTATTGCTGTAATAATTTTCGGAATAAGTTCTTGGATACCATCCATTTTTCAAATAATTCATAGAAAAAAAAAATTCATTTACTTAGTATTATAAATGATATATAAATTTATAAACCATTCACGTTTTACTAGCTTTGGTAAAAAATAAATTTATTAAAATTAATATGTGTGTAATCAATAAAACACAAAACATATTTTTATGAAATAAAAAAACATATATATGATTCATAAAATTGAAGAGTATGGCCCTATAACATTGTATTATTTGTAGACTGAATAAGATGTCAGAGAATTGCAGTTTGCATACTGTGTGTTGATTTATCCATGTGCTCTCTTCAGTGTAAAAATCGAGCAAATGTATTCAAGGCATAAATTGTAATTGATGTTGTATTTAAAACCATTCAACTGTTCTTAATTGTACAATTTACTATTGGCTGAGTGAATTAAAAATTCTAAAGTTTGATTAGTCAATTAACAAACTCAGCCATAAAAATATATGCATCTTTTAATATTATATTCATTTTAGTTTCATTTGTAAAATGTATATTAATAATTTGTCAGGTTATAAATGTATACAAAAGTTTTTTTCAAAAATAATTTTTTATTTATAATTATAAAAATATTTGATAGCAGAAAAAAAAAAAGATCGTAGCAAATTACAAGTGATGTAAACGTCATTGATTTCTCTCCTCAATTTACATTATTATAAAAGGTAAGATGTTTTTAGTAAAATCTTAACATTTTTATAAAAATAATTATATTTTCAGCATATTTTATCAAAATACATTATAATATGTAAATAAATGCTAGAAAAAATATAAAACATATTTTTTTTATTTGAAAATCAAAGAAACAGCTTTGAACAATCTAAACTTTTGACAGGATGTCAAAAATATTGCTATTTACTGGTTTCTTTATCAATTTATGTTCATGTATAGTATACATTTTTTTTAATAAAATATAACTATTGTTGTACAATAACTGTTTTTCAGCATATTTCATGAAAATAATTTATAATATGTATGGAAAATAATAAAAAAAAAACCTCTAAAACATATATTTTCTTTTTCAGTGGGGAAAACAAACAGATGTTACTGACCTCATTGAATAAATTAAAAGATTGATGTGGAGTTGGGCTGGACATTTTTGTAGAAATGATTATTGTAGATTGACAATTGAAATCTTAAACTGGATTCTAGGAAATTGTAAAAGACCACAAAAGAGACCACATGCGAGATGGATAGATGAAATAAGAAAGTGTGCAGGGTAATGTGGAGAAGAGAAGCTAAAGTTTGAAGAAGACAGATTAAACTTGGAGAGATCTTCATCCTGCAGTGGATTGATAATGGTGGATAATGATGATCTTGTTTTACTTTACTATGCAAATTTAATTAAACTTCTACCATTATTAAAAATAAATATGTATTCATTTTCTTTTGCAGATAATGTACTTATATCATGATAAACCAATAACCTTCAATTACTGAATAAATAATTAATCATTTCTCAACTGTATCCAGCATCACATAACTCTCATTTTGATAGTTCTATCATAAAGTAAATAAAGTGACCTATTGTAAAAATTCTACTTTGATTTCAGCTTTCACTGATAAATCCTGAGCTTGAAAGAATTTTGAGAAAAGTAAAGGCAAAAAGGCCATACCTTTACTTTTCTCAAAATTATTTCATAATGTTTAGACATTCCTCTAGATATATCCTACATCAAAATTAACAAAACTTTTAACAGCATAATTATGGAACAAATTAACTCATTGTTAAGATCTTATAATAAGTAAAATCACTTTTACAAATTGTGGTGATATTACTAAGTCAATAATGAAAGAAAAAAACAGTGCCCTGGCAAAGATAGTACTATCAGGCTTCTGAATTTTAGGCTATTAAGATAATATATATTTTTCAATGATCATCCAGTTTTGACAGGCAATGTCTTCAAAATTATTTGTGAAGAATAATAGTTTTAATTTTAACAGTATACAAGTCTAACAAAAGCATCAAATATTCTTATTTAAATGCAGTTGACTGATTTGTTTCTTTCTCAACCTTTTAAACAAAATCCAAATTTCAAAAATAATTCCTCAATCTGTGTTTGTTTTATAGACCATGACATTTTAAATTCCAACCATCATTAAATATATATATATATATATAAATATATATATATATATATATATATATATATATATATATATATATATATATATATATATATATATATATATATATATATATATATATATATATATATATATATATATAATATTAACCTGCAACTTAAATATGTGGACAAAATCCTCTCACATATATTGGATTACTGTCCTATCTTCATTAATTTACATGTTGTTTTGTTTCCTTCAAAACATAATTTTTTTGTTATATTGTCATTAGCTTTTGCAATTTGCTTTAAATCTTTCTTTTCTGAGTCTGTGTATAATATATTACTTTGGCCACACCTATTAAATCTATTATTTTGAAATTTCCTTGTGAGTATATGACATTTTAGTTATTAACATTATCATAAAGTTTTAAATAGAACTTCAATTAATATGTATGCCTTGAATATTTTTAATCAGTTTTTACACTGAAGAGAGTTCATGGATATATCACCACACACTACACTAACTGCAATGAACCAATGAAATACACATATGAAATATGTCAGATAGATCCGAGCATTCCTAGATAAGATACTTCAGGGCTATAACAGTAGAAATTCAAAAGAATTAGAAGATTAGAATTTTTAAATTTGTTTGTCGCCATTAAAAAAGCAAAGAAACTTGAGTTATTGTTGCCAACATCACAATGTAATCTGTTAAATCAGACTTCCCTCAGACCAGCAGGCCAAAGGCAGCTTTCATTTCCATGTATCCCATGAACGAACCACCAGAACCATCTTTATAAATTCTCATCATCCACAAAAATGGCTCCTGTGTAATCTCAGATATTCATTGCGAAGGAACAAGCACAGAGAAAGAAAAGGAAGTATAAATCATTAATGATAAAAATGAATTATAAACTCTCTTTAATTAATTTACAGTCTTTGAACTTTATTTTCCTTTAAGTATGAAGTATATAGACTTTCTCACATGAGCAAATCTGAACTTTTTTTTACAAACTTTGCAATTTTAAAAATCTTATCTAGAAGTTAAAAACATAATATATATATATATATATATATATATATATATATATATATATATATATATATATATATATATATATATATATATATATATATATAATGCTTAATATAAGGTTTGTTGGTAATAGGGCAGGAGTTTGCAATTGCAAACAAATTTAAAGGTTAATGAATACATATTATTTGTGCATTATTGGATTTTAAAATAGGTCAAATACTTTATTTGATTTTAAAATAAATTAGATACATATGTTATTTTAAAATAAGTTTAATATCTGAAACTATTTTTTTTTTTTTGTAAATATTATATTAAATTTTTAATTTGACTTAAATATAAGTTGGGTGTAGATGGTTGCTTAGACTCATTTAAGTGTGTTATTTTAAAGGGGTTTTGATTCAGACTATTTATTTCATAGTTGTGCCTATGCTGGAAGAGGTATATGTGGATGTTTATATCAATGTAATGTGAAGTGTGTTATCATACAGGCAACATGCCCAACTGAATTCATGACCCAAAAGATGTAGTCATTGTGTTGAAATGGATGTGGAGTACTTTCCATGACATTGACCTTTTTTAGCTCTATGGATATTGACTATAAATCAACAAAAGAGATTACTCTCCCATACATATATACCATTTCTGTTTAATATTTTGTATACATGATTCCTTTGCCAGACAGATGCATGTTCCTGTACTGGATGAGGATCATGTCTTTTAAATAATATCATGCTGCAGACACTCCTGTCATATGGTTTTATGCTAACATTTTCACATTGAATTTGTTGCATTTATGTATTGGGAAGTGAGTGTTGCTGTGGCTGCGAACTTTTAGTCTGGAATCAAATGTTTCAAATTTTTTTTAACTGCATCATCTGGGTAGCCTATCTATGCTCAACATTCTAAGATTAAAATTTAAAGTTAAAAAAATAATAAAACATAAGCATATTTTCTTTTAGTAATTATTTTTCAAATTTCTTGTTATATATATGTAAATAAAATCTTTTGTGTTATTAGTACTGGCATTGATTTAGTTATTTTTGTTATATTTATTAAAAATATATTTTAATAAATATATTTTAAACATCTGCTACTCTTAGAGCTAGTGGCAAGGGATAACAGTCAATATATACTTATAATAAAATAAAGTTAGATCTTACTGTAAGTACCTGACAGCCTATATAAATTTTAGGTTCAATTGGCCTGATGGCGCCCTGGCGGCAGAAGTAAAATGTAAGAGTCATTACATCCACGACCATTATAATATATATATATAATGCCTATTAATTAAGACAAAATTGGAATTATAATAAAAATAATAAATTTAATGGTAATACACTATTAAAACAGTCTTTAAACTGCAGAAGTACTTTCAGTTAATTTCTTAAATCTGCCTCAACAGCCATTAAATTCAAAAATCATATTTATGAAGATTTAAAGACTATTGTAATAATTTATTACCTTTAAATTTATTATTTTTAATAAATATAATAGTAATAAAACCATGTTGTATCTTGCCTGTCCTATATAGCTTGCATTTACCAATATGTAATATAAAGAGCATTTCAATAGCTCTAAACAAGCTTATTTATTAATAATAAATGCTACAAGAGAAAACATTCAAATCATTTTTATCTAAGATTTTCCTATTCTCAGTCTAGTTTCACTGAAGAGAGTCACATCTCAAAACTAGTCAGGGGATAAGGACAATCCTAAATAAAGATGATTTGAGTGCTTTCTCTTGTAGATTTATTTTTTTAAAAAAATAAGCTTGTTTAGAGCTGTTGAAATCTTCTTTATATTATATTTACAAAAGATTCAATTTTTAGTACAGAAAATGTTACAAAAAAGTGCATTTTAAAAAATAAAATGATAAATCAGTTTCGATTCAAATAATCGAGTTGATGTTATATAATGATACATTTGACAGTTAGATATTTCTTAATATAAATGCTACACATGTATTTAAATATTGAATTTCTTAATATTATAAACTTTAAATTTTATCAGGTTTTAACTAGCAAATCTCTGGAGGCTGTTGAGACAAGCAGAATCATTCGATTTTATACAACATAATCTGTTTTGCAATAAATCACTGTTGACATGTTAGAAATATCTATATTACAGATCACAGAAAATTGAAGAAAGATAAAAGAAATGAAGAGAATTATGAAAGTTTTTGCAACATTTTTTTTTATGTTTAAAATTAACTATATATATATTGAAACACGTAGGTATATATGTGTTACATAGAACTATTTAAAAATAAAATTAAGAAAGAGAATATATATATATTAAATAAAAATAAAAAGAAGAGACCGTTAATTTATTAGGTAAAAATAGAAATTTATTTTTTTCTTGAAATAAAATCAAAAGGCGGGGTAAATCCTATTAAGATGTAATATTTTTTTTTATTTATTTAATACTTAAAAGAACACTAATCTGTTCTTTTTTAACTAAAAAAATTATTTGGATTATAAGAAAACGCATTAATTAGTTTACCCAGTTTTATTTGACTATTATGTTAATGTTTGACTTTTGCTATGTGTATGTGTGAATAAACATGATAGTTGTAATTTGTTAACATGACATGGCTCTCTCTCTCTCTCTCCATATATTATATTATAACATTCTAATTACAATCTAATAGTATTAAATGCATTTAAATTTCATTACTTATATGCATTATAAATATACTTGCTCTGATAGTTAAATTGAATCCAGTTTCATACTCATTGTGCTTGACAGGTAAAATCAAGTGCTGAAAGCATTTTAACCTCTTCTTTTGATCATATTTTAGTCAGCCTTAGCTAGATGATACCTGGGAATCAACCCATTCAAATAAAAATATTCACAGTGGAACTGTTTGCTTCCTGCAGCTATGGATGTGTTTAGTGGTCAGGGATTATGAATGCTGGCTGTATATTGTGTACCCTTTTAGTCTGACCATTGATATGGATGGTAGATAAAAATATTATCCATATTTATTTTTTTCTGCATGAAATGACAAAATCCCCAAATGCATAAAATATTATTAATTTAGAAATGCCAGCTTAATTTAGATGCAAAAGCATGTTATGGTAATTAGCATAGTTTTTGTTATCAGTAGGTTAAAGTGGGTGTGTGAAATATTCATTATAAATATTATTCTAGCATGGATGACTGAAATGTCAATTACAAATATTACACTAATGTGGATGCCTGAAAGGTCCATTATAAATATCATTCCAATAATGGTGCCTGACGTTTTTGTTATGTGAAGTGCCCCAACAAGCCCATTTCTTTTTTATTGAGTGTAAAGGTTCAGACAAGTAATTATTATTATTTTTTAATTATTGTTATAAAGTAACAGATATCAGACAAAAATAATTAAAATAAAATGATATTTACAATTGGTGAGAGATACAAGAGGAGAGAAAACGGTCAAAAATTTAAACAACTTTATATACATCAAGCTAAATAAATAAGTAATTATGGAGAAATGTATAAAAATAAATACATAAAAACAGCAATGGTGGGAATCATAAGTAAACAGATAGAGGATGGTGGTGTGGGAAATCAAATGAACACACCAAGGAAATAAAAAATAAATAATAAACTTGTATAATAAATTAGAAAATAGAAATGTTCACATAAGTTTGGGTTCTTTCTTGTCTTTTCATTATGAAGACCAAAAAACAACTAATGGTTTAAAAAAAAAAAAAAAAAAAAAGCAGATACAAATGTGTCTGAAGCTAATATAATAAATAAAAGAAAATCAACAGGACTTCAATGAATTGATAATTTAAAGACAGAGAGGATGGAGATAATATTGAAAAGTATTAACGTAAAACAGAAAATTAGGTTAATAAATTATGATAAAAATTATAGTATGAAAGTTACAAAAAGTGGCATTGATAGCAGTGAAATTAGAAAAAGGGACATAGTTATGGAAGATAGTGTATATGATTTCAGGTTGACCTAAAAAGTAACAGTCATCTATTGAAACTAAAAAGCTAGTTTATTACATACCAGGAGCAACAGGATGCATATTTCATTAGCTATTATCATAATTGTATTAATTCTCTCTACATAATGGAAGAATTGATTATTGATTTTAAAATAATAAAAAAATAAAGTCATATATCATGTGATTTGATTAGCTTGAATTTACAAATGTAAATTAGCGAGCTTGCAACAAGAGAAAACTTTTAAGATCTTTAAGTAAAATTTTCCCTATCCCAAACTAGTTTTGAACTAATTGCTCTCTTCAGTGATTTACTAGGGAATTCATACCCTAGATCTAAAATTCAAACTCCAACCCATCATTTATTGAATACTTAATTATTAAGCAAAAATCTTAAACTTTCAGACATCTATATGTCTTAAAATCCATTTTGTATTTTAAATATAGTGTTGTAATGTCCTATTGCCTCACTGATGAGAGGCATTAGCTCAATTCCAGTTTGAGGATAGAGATAATAGTAGTCAGATATTTTAAATGCTTTCTCTTGTGGCATTAAAAAAACTTGTTTAGGACAATTATCATGCTCATTATATTACATTTGTGAATACAAGCTAATTAAGTCAGTGGTATATGACAGTTTCCTTTTTTTCCTTACTATTATAGTTTAGCTTTTAAGGGTCTAATATTATATTGCTAAGGCTATTAATATATGGTGTTTCAGAAATTGGTTAAGTCTCATATGACTATTTAAGTTAGATAGTTGAATTTGAATACATACAGAAGTCTGAAAATTGTAAAATATCTACTCAATAGTTAAGTCTTTGGTAAATGTGAGCTGGAGTTTCTATTTAGATCAGGTATCTGAATGTCCTAGCACCTTACTGATTAGAACAATTAGCTTGAAACCAATTTGAAGATAAAGTTAATTCTAGATAAAAAAATTAAATCCTTTTTTTTTTTGTGGAATTTATTGAAAAAGCTTGTTTAGAATTATTAGCATGTCTGTTATATTATATATGATTTTAAAATATATAATATTAGTAAAAACATGAGCAACATGATAAATAGTGCACTAAGATGATTCATGGGCACCATCTAGGCATGATTGATTAGACTATCATCAAAAAGATTTTAAAATGTTTCCAGCACTTGATTTGAACTGGCTAGCACAAATAGTATAAAGATAACCCTACACAAAATAATAAATATGTATACCTTAATTATTAATCAATTCAATATTATGAATTGTTCATTAAAATTCATTTCAATAAAATAAAATATATATGTCTAGACATTTATGATTGAAAAAATATATATTACCTAATGTTTCATGTTATCAAAATGAAACACTTCCATTACTGCTGATTTCCCACAACTTGGCTTATTGGTCTCCATTGATGGCTTCATGGATTTCCTTCTGTACCTCTGACATACAATGAGGGAGAGAGTATGTGGCAGCATCAATGTTATTAATGTGGCATTGATTCCAGGTGAGAGCAGTTGTTGTAGCTTTAGACCCAGGCATGGAGCCCAGCCAAACATTCCAATAGCTCTCCACCAATGCATGTTGCTACTTCTGCAACTTCTACATATACATCTTCCACAGCAGTAAAGAGTGGCTCAGTGATTAATAAATTGATGAACTTGAATACACTCCAATAAAACTTGAACATATATTTTAGACTTGGATGAATTTGGACAGAGACTCAAAAAAAAAAAACTCTAATGAAACTGCAAATAGTAGAGTATCTGCCCTTTTTATACCTAACTTTCCCATTGTTTAATTTTATCATTATTTTAATTTATTTTTTAATTAATTTTACATTTTACTAAACTTATTTTTCTAGATTAATCTACTATCTTATCATTTTCATGCCAATGAGAGTGTTTACAATAGTTTTTTTTTTTTTTATTAATTAATCACATCAACAATTTTTTTATTTTAAAACATTTCACATTTATTCTTTTAACATTTGATTTTTTTTTTTTAAATTTAATTTATAAAAAGAAGAGAGCAGGTTATAAATCTTTCCTCACCCTATTCTTGCTATAACAATTTATTCTAAAAATAAAATGCCATAATCTTTTATTTAATTAATTATTGTAAACCTACTTTTTTTCAAACTATTTTTGTTTCTTTTTTCTTAATAATTTGTTTATTTATTTTAAATTATCAAATATGTAAAACACACACACACACACACACACACACATATATATATATATATATATATATATATATATATATATATATATATATGAGTTTTATAACATATATCTTGCTAGCCTTACATCACACACACACAGAATTTGAGAGGTAAAATGTGTCAATATGAGCCATTTTAGCTCTAACATTTGATCTCAGCCTTACTATTTGATTTTTTAATTTCATTTATTTATCAAATCGATTTTAGTATTAATTGAAAATTGTGTTTTTTCTTTTCAATTATGGTCAGAATCCCTTGTTGCATACATATTTCTTTTACCTGCAGGTTTATCCAACTATTTTGATCTATTTACATTTTGTCAGGCATTTTCTTTTTTCTTTTAATCAATTTTAGCAATATATCATTTTAAGGTCCTTTTTCTCCTGGTCTTTTGCCATGATAAATACATTGTTGTCATATTTGTTTACTATAACATAATCACCCTTGTAAATTCCTGGAACTTTTTACATACATGATTTTTTGGATGGGTCACTGGATTAACTCTTATCATAACACTGTCACTTATCATAAATGTACCATGTATCTTCCCTTGCTTTCTCAGTCTTATTTCTCTCATATTCTTTAAACTTCACCATGCTTGTCTAGCATCCCTGTACCAATTTACAGAGCACATTTTCACTGACTGTTTTATTTTTAAAGGATATGGTATATCCTTCCAAAAATAAATCATACAGGTTCAAAGGTCATGAACTCATTTTTAGACCAATTTATGATGTTGACAATTGGTGTAATTTCATTAACTATCCCTGTGTGATTGATGTGTATATGTAACCCAAATAATCATTCTAGTTCCTGCATAATCTGCTCACATGGATTAGACTGCAGGTTGTGAAAAGACATGAGTATAAGTTTTACTTTATGCTTATCAATACATTTCTTCAATTTCTTAGAAATGAATGATGTTCCATGATCAAAGATCATTATCTGGAACACCACCTGTTTCAAAATGCCACTGATCTAACACCCTAATAATTTGTTTGGATATAAGCAGGCCTATACCTTATGCATTAATTGGTTTTGTTTTCAGGCATAGCTCACCCTCATTTATGATGACTATAATGCTGGCATACATTCCTGACACTTAACTAATTATTGATTTTACTTGCTCCATAATGTCCATAGCTTTGATGACCATAAGCAACCATCCACTTCTGCTGGATAATGAATATTATTATATGGCTTTGTTTATCTTTCTTCTGAGAAATAGCCATATGTATCCCTCTACAAAGGATTGTTGATGTTTCCTTTTATGGGTTGATTACACTGATATTTTATTATTTTCCAGCAGTAGGAGTCTGCTCTTTGTGTTTCTCTTAACACCTGGAGGTCATTTTTTACAGAATCATTTCTATATCCATTGATGCATGCATACATCCTTATAACTTAAATGTTTTGGTATATGATGTTTGATAATGAATTAATGTATCCACTATTGTGTTCTTCCTTCCTCTGCAGTATTGCACATTATAATTAAACTTTTGGAGGATCAAGTTCTACATTATCAGATAGCTGTTTATTAAGAAACTATGTTTTAAAAATTTGATGTTCTTGTGATCTGTGATTGCAATTACCTCAGGTTGTATTAGAAACTGATGAAAGTTTTGGAAAGACCAAACAGTATCTGGTCTCTTCAAAAGCTGCCTTACAAAGAAAATGATCATGTGCTGACAACAACCTTTAGATTTGTAAACTAATAGCACCTCATTAATGTCAGTTTGTACTTAAATTTGATTGTTAAAATTGGAATGCAACAACATGACTGCTTTTAACAGACTTGGTTTTACAAACATGCTGCCCCATCTAAACCCAATTTTTTTTCAGCAATTGAAGTATGGTCTCTATGTTGTGAAAACTTTTTATAGAATTGGTTATAAAAATTACATAAACCTAGAAATATTATGAGTTTTTGTTCCTGTGGACTCAGTTGTCATTAAATTACTTTCTTTTAAATTTATTTTTAATTCTCTTTTTTACATCTCTGAAATATCTATTGTAAATGAATGAAATGTTCTTAAACACTTTCCGATGCTAACACTATGCCATCAACATACATTACTATTAATTTCTTCATTTTGTCTGATAATACCTGCTATAAGCATTGCATAAACCCTGTTCCACTATTTTTAACCTCAATAGTATAGGGTTAAATTGTGTGCACACCCACTGTAACAAAACATGGTATATTTTCAATAGTGAGGATGTAACTTGATCTGACAGTAATGGTAATTAAATAAAATATTGAAAACATCTTTTGTTATGAAATTTTACCAATAGTTCTGTATGGGTGGAGGATTGTTGGTGTCAAGGATTGTTATATTATTCAATTTTCTCATCTCCAAGCACAGCTTTTCTATGGCATTGTTAAATGGCAACAAATATTTGGAAATGATTCACCATTTCATCATTTTGTCTATTTGACAATTGACCTGCTCTCTGTATTGGAGAAAAATAGGGTATGCCCTAGCCTGGTATGGTTGGTCTTTCTTGAGCCTTATCCTCTGCTCATAGTTATGAATTATCTTAGTGACATCTGAAAAATACTCTCATACTCACTTAAAACTTGTTCCAGCTTCTTTTTTGATAAATATTTATAAATTTGGGTGCTTTTACCCTTGCAAATTTTTTCAGTATTATCTTATGTCCTGTATTTTGTCAGACATAAAAAATACTATCTTTCTGATTATTCTTACCTGATTTAATTCATAGTCCAGCACACAGCCAATCCTACACATGAAATCCAAGTATGAGCTCATGGATCAATCCCTCTACAATAAACAAAATAAGATTGTACAATTTTGTTTCTATTCACATGTTTACCCAGACATTCTTTGACACTAACTTGACATTTTTACTAATAGTCATAGTTACAGATACTCTCTTCAATGGCAAGGTATTGATATTAGGGTTTGTGTGGCGATTCAATTAAACATAACCTGCAAACTTACTAACAATTGACTGCCTGATTCCAGAAGTGTCCCTGTTTTCACTCCCTGCAGAACCAATTTTACATTAAGACAATGCTAGTATGCCAATACTGGCAACATACTATGTTCCCTACCTGTGAATGGCTAGATCCTTTGTTATGTTCTACCATATGTTTTGATTTCTGCCCATAGTTTGTTAGGCTGTAAACTTTTCTATTATTTTTTTTTATTCTAGCCATTTTTATAGTGTATCATACTGTATGCTATTTATATGTTTTTTTTCTCTTTCTAGGGGATTGAATACCTTTTTTATTGTTTTCCTAATTTGTACTTGTGCTCTCAAATACACTAAGTAACTAAGTCATGTACTCAAAGTTTTTCTTTCAGTCCCATTTAACATTTGTTCCATATCATGTGAGTAATTGTGATTTCCTTTTCAAATGATTGGCTGATCTGACAGTGGTTTAGTAGGTAGTAATCTTAACCTCATCACCTCAAGGCAGACAAATGTAATGGAAAGTAAATGATTAGCTACTATGACAGTGGATTAGCAGGTAATAATCTTAAGTTAATCACCTGAAGGCAGACAAATAGAATAAAAACTTTACCAGTCACCATATATTCTACAATACTAGTGTTTAATGTTTTCTTGGTGCACCTCACTCCAGTAGCTTGCTAATAGTGATTGTCTATATTTTTTGAATGTAGATGGTTTTGAACATAGGGATTCCCACCAAAACTGAGCATTGCCTTGAAGTTGACTACAAGCGATGGCAGAAATTGTCTCCTTACACAGTGGTTCCATGTGAAGTAGTGTCCCTGCTTGATAAGGTGTTTATTTGGAGAATCCCCTTTTTCTTATACTTTCTATTATTTCCCTATCTTCTAGTCATGCTATCATCATTCCTGTATCCACTGTTGTATTTTCTTTTCAAAAATTTCTGTCTGTTTCTTCCAATTTTCCACAAGTAAGTCGATGACTTAATTTTTTTCTATACTGCTTTTTCTACTTTACTGAAAATTTTCTGTTTTTTTTCTGTGTATATCTACTTCATCATTTTGAGCATCCATTTTTTTGGCTCTAGTATGCATTTGTGTTTTAGTATATATATATATATATATATATATATATATATATATATATATATATATATATATATATATATATATATATATATATATATATATATATATATATATATATATATATATATATATATATAATTTACAGCATTTTTATTATTACTGACTCTCAAAAACAAATTTTATTTTACTTGATTTATTTACCTTTATTTTCACTATTTTTAAATATTTTAAATCAAACAATTACTTTGAAAATCCACTTGTTCCTCCATCAACCCATACTAATAAATGTATTTATTTTCCTGGCTACTATGTACTCCTTTCTCTTTTTTATTTACATTTCATACTGCACACTTTCTATTTTATATTGTAAATTATTTGATATTTTTAATATTATAATTTGTTTGCCTTGGAAGATTTCTCTTCTTACACTGATCAACAATTTCAACTATTATGATTACCCCAGTTTTGCATTTATTTGATAATTTAATTCTAAACTTTTAATTTTTAATTTTTAATTATGCTGGGCAATTTATGGTATTTCAGCACCCATATTCAATTCTATTTGTACTGAGAACAACCTTCATTATGTTACACAATTAAGATTGATTGATTTCACATGATAAAAAATATACTTTATTTGATTCAAAATATTGGTGTTTTATTAGTTGTATATATAGTCTAGTTCATAACAACTATATTTTATGTAATTATCTTGTTTTTTTTTTAACACCTGCAGTAGTGGACAATACATCCAAGCACATAAGTAGAATACCATTTACAGATTACCCATCAACAATACTTAGGGCCAGATCAAGTCTAAACAAAGGCATAACCAAACCATATTTCATGACTACAGCCCCCCTCCATGCTGCTGGGCCAAAACCTGGCACACAAAGTACTTTATTTGTTGTGAGAACAAGTCCAAAGCACCAGCTAGTCAAATATATATATATATATAATAAATAAAATATACGTTAATTAAAATGATGTTAATTTAATGGCAGTTGAGGCAGGTTAGAAAGTAACTGAAAGTACTTCTGCGTATTTAAGGATTGTTTGTAATTGTTTGTAAACCATTAAAAACATTATTTCAATTATAATATATATATATATATATATATATATATATATATATATATATATATATATATATATATATATAATATTATTCAATGCCTGTATTTTGAAAATAAAATATGTAATTATATAACTAAATATTTGTAAATACAGTAACTAAATAATTAACAATTTTTATCCACTTAGGAGCACTTTCGATTATCTAAGTAATCTGTGTCAACTAAAGCTTTGAAATTCTAACCTCCCACAATTCCGTGATTTTAACGTTTGCTGTTTGCCTGTTAATTAAGTCATGTTTATATTTGTGTATTAGCATAGCTTCCTTTATTTTTCTTTTATTGTTATTTTTTCAATATGCAATAGTTTTACACTGTTAAAATTGAAGTCAAAACCATAAATATATGATTTATTATGGTCGTAAAAAACAGATGCTGAAATATTATTATACACTATGCAATTTTGTTTCGATTTCTGAACTCGTTTTAATATTAGCAAGTGTTCTTTAGTTCTTTTTTCCAATGTACATCTAGATTCATCTATATATCAAGTGCCACACCTACATATCCATTTATAAATGACACATTTTTTATTTATAGATGAGGTTTTATCTTGTGGAGTTATTAATTAATTTGTTTAATGTAGGAGGTGTGTAAATTGCATAGTGGATAATAATATTTCAGCATCTGTTTTTTATGACCATAATAAATCATATATTTATATATGGTACAAATATATGTATTGGCATTTGGTAAAAGATAAAAAAAAGTAAATTTAGATTTTTTTTTTGATCAGTATAATTTTTTTTTAAACGTACAATGAAATTTAAATTTTTCGTCCAAATTCTTTTATGTAATTATAAAAATAAAAGTAAAAATTGGAGAGAACAAAAGTTACAAATTACTAATGTAGATAAGCTAAAAGAAAAAAAAATATTTTAGCTAATTAAATATGGCTGAAAGATTTGATAAAAAAAGAAAACTTTGTATTTGAAAACCAATAAAAAATGTACAAGATTATAAACCTAAACGCCATGATAATAACATGCACAGAAGTATGAAAACTGGGCTTCGAGTATAAAAAGAGAGAGACCAGTTTGATCAGCATCTTGTTTCATCTGTGTTTTATGGTTGGTCCTGGATAACAAAAGAATATATCCAGGATCACCCTACACTGAAATAATTCTGCATGTTGGAGTGAACCGGAGCTTTTGCTGACATCGTAACTGAAGATGGACACAAGAAAAGCTTTCCTGACTGACCAGTAGAATAGACCTCAAGATCAACTTACGAGTGATTGCTGAGCTCATTCTCCCACTAAAAAAATATGCATAGTAATGTACAAGCTTCATGAACTCTCTAAACTTACCGGTAAGCTATGATTCATTATTCCCAATTATGAGTAAATTGTCGACAAACAATTCTAAAAAACAAGCTTATAATAGGATCCCAATATAGACTTTAATTTTTCTGTTCAAGAGACTTTTGTTTACCCAAGAACTTTTTAATTGTGAAACTGTTTTTTTTTATTAATTGATTCCTGTTTGAATTAATGTGTGTGTGTTCTCTCCAGATTATTTAATACATAATTTATCTTTAAATATTTTTATTTGTTAGATTAGAAATATTTATGTGTAATATCAACTTTTCCTTGTACATTATTGATAATAGTTATTAATGATTATTATTAAATTTATTAATATTAGTTTAGTAAGATTTAGAAATATAATTTACCTTAACCAATATGCGTTGACTAAGCTCCAGGAATAATACTATTTAGAAAATAATTTTAGTTATGGTATAATATAATACCTATTTTTTAAAAAACATTTATCTTTTTAATTTGTGAGATGTGATATGACAGATTTCAGCGGATTTTTATATGAATCCTGGCACCCTGATCAAGGAAATAAAAGCTGATTTCATCGATAGCATAAATCGTAACAATTACTAGGTAGAGTTGATCAGGAAATATACTTATGTTTTTAGAAATAGGAATGAAACTTTCTTCATTTTTTTGCATAACTTGATCTACTCACGCAGTTTATTGTGTATAGAGGCCTAGCAAGACATGGAGAACATTACAAAATATATATATATATATATATATATATATATATATATATATATATATATATATATATATATATATATATATATATATATATATATATATATATATATATATATATATATATATATATATATATATATATATACACACTGACAAACTAACTAAAGGAAAAATCTAAACATAATAAATACACAGAATTACTTCTCTATAAAACTGCTTTAATATTTCAACCAGTCTGCTGGTTGAAATATTAAAGCAGTTTTATAGAGAAGTAATTCTGTGTTTTTTTATGATATCAAGATGAAACATTTCCATTAGTTATGATTTATAACATGTTGCTTTTTGGTCTTCACCAATAATTTCATGGTTTCCATACATACCTATAAAGAACAATGGAAGAGAGAATATGTGGCAGCATCTATATTATGGATGATGCATTGTTTCATGATGAGAGTAGTTGTTGTACCTGAGGACCCTGAACATGAAGTCCAGTAGAACACTTCAAAGGTTTTATGGCATTGTATGTTGCTACTTCTATTGATTCTACATTCATATTTTCTGAATTAGTAATGACTGGTTGTGTTGATGAATGAATTGAGTCTAACAAAGATTTGAATAAAACTCAAGCAAATATTTGAGACATGAATGCCCTTGAACAAAGACTCAAGAAAAAAACCCTAATAAAACTGGAAACAATAGACCAGCTGCACATTTTATACATAAATCCCCCATTGATTATTTTTTAATCATAATTTTAATTTATTTTTAATTAATTTTACATTTTACTTTTTTTTTTTCTAAGATTAATCTGCTATCTTATTGCTTTCATGCCAATGAAATAGTTTGCAAGAGTTTTCTTCTTATTAATTAACCTTTTTGACAATTTTTGTTTTAAAACATTTTACATTTATTCTTTTAACATTTACTTTTTTTTTTCTAAATTTAATTTACAAAAAGAAAAGAGAACAGGCTTTAAATTCCCCCCTGCCTCATTCTTGCTAAAACAGTTTTACTCTAAAATTAAAATGGTGCAATCATTTATTTAATTAAATTTTGCAAATTTTTTTTCAAACTATTTTTGTTTCTTTTTTTTTTTTTTAATAATTTGCTTATTTATTTTAAATTAACAAATATGTAACACAGATATATGAGTTTTATAACATATATCTTACTAGCTTTACATTATATACATATATTTAAAAATTTATAAAAATATTAAAGACAAAAGTCCATTTAAATAAGTAGTTGTTTTAAATTGAAATAAATACTAAAATAATAATTTTCCAACCATATATATATATATATATATATATATATATATATATATATTCCCTTCTTTTGAAAAAAGTTTAAAATACAACGGTCTTTTTGTTTAATTAAAATTTGTTCTTCTTTAATATATTTTTATATTATTTCTTAATTAAATTTTTTCAATCTCAAAACAAGTTCAGTTATATGAATTAAATAAGTATTAAAATTATGAGCTGGAAGTAAAGTTACAAAGAATAGCAGATTTACCTGAGTCAATATCTTCAAGATACTTCTCATGGAAAGAGTCTTCCTCCCTATCCTTTACCACTACATCTATAGCACTCTTTGGTTTTAAATGAAATAAATATCTTTAATAATACTAAAATAATTCCTAACTTTTAACTTAAAATATAATTAAATAATCTCAGGTTCTTCTAAGTTTTAAGATAATAATAATTCATGTAAATAAGTATGATGTGGGATTTTATATCAAACTTAAATACACCTAACTTATTTTAATAATAATAATAAATAATAATCTTAAAGTGTAATTTAATCTCTCTATTTCTATGATATAATTAATCACTAAATAAATAAATAATTATATGAAATCTTTTACTTCATATGGTATCTTCATTTAAAATAGATTAAAATCTTAGCTTAATAATATGTGGAATAAACAATATTGTATTCTTTAATGTGATTATAATCTCTTTGCCTTGTAATACTTATGTTCATGTCAATCAATTCTTATAAAATAATGTTAAGCAAATATGGTATTCAATTCTAAGTAATAATAACAAATTCAATTTTGTGCAAATATTATGTTTATTTCAAATCATCTGATGTCAAAATACTGTGGTGAAAATAATGAACTCGCACCTTTTAAACAAATTAACAAATTTATTTACAATACTTAAAAAAATTTATTTACACTTTTCGTTTATATTTGACAACAAATAAAATAAAAATAGGAATACAAATATAAGAGGTTACACTGTTTTACTTTGTCTTAATAAGGGATTACACATTCCTTCAAATGTATTAATATGATTATAGTGTGTTTTCTTACACTTAGATTTTAAATAAATAGTTGTACTTTAATTATTACAAATAATAATACATGTCAAGATTATTCATGTAGCATGTGTACATAATGTAGCTCTACCTATTAAATAACTACATTAATTAAATATCATTTATAATGTATTATCATGTATTCACTTTGTTATTAGCATTGCTAAGGTTTATATAAAATCAATATCTTTTTATAATGTAAAAAAATGATTGGTTATAATTATATTCCACCTAATGTAATTCTTGTTATATGTTTTATAAAATATGTTCTATATCTGTATTATTCAAACATTAATATTTAAATCATTTATCAATTTTAAATTCATAAAACATTACATTAGATAAATTTTATGATTCCTTTCTGTGTAAAATCATTATTTTACCCTATGTGCTTTACTAACCTTTCTAATAAATTTCTATCTATAAAACATATTCTAAACTTATTTAAAACATTTTCCGGAAAACAAATATCAACTTCAAATAAAATATTCATTATCCAAATTACTCATACTATATTGTCTATACTTAGTAAACTTTTCAATCTAAATATAGGCTTCTATTCATACGTAACTTACTTATTAATAAAAAATACAAAAAATTACTTTAAAATCTTTTCTGACTTGAAAAATGAAATAATTATTAAGATAAATAATAAACATCATTTTAATACTAAGATAAATAAAAATATCAAAATTATTTACGAAAGAATCATATAATTATTTCTAAACTTTTTACGTAATGTTATGTCATGTTTATATTATAAATTAAAAATTATGCATATTTTAATAAAGTTTGTTGTCAATATAATGTATGTGTTTTCATAATATATTTATCCATTCATTCTACAACAACATAATATTCAGTTGATCTAAAGAAAAACATATTAAATTCATTTTTTTAAAAAAATTATAAATATTTTTTTTACCATAACAATAATATGTCCATTCTGCTATCCAATATTCTTGGAATTTGCCTTCATAAAATAAAAATCATTCACTTTTCCTCATAACATTATTAGAATATTCGTGTTATATTAATTATAAAAATAAGTTTATGTAATTAATTATTATATTATTTTTAAGTTACTATTTAATAAATGTACCTACCTACTTTTTAAGAGTTTAATAATATTTAAATTTTATGTTAAATAAATAAAATAAAAAAATATATTATAGTCAGCATTGATTTTTGTTCTACCATAAAAGTTCTACAAATATCCTCCGTATAATAATAAAACACTTTTCTGTTCCGTTGTATCATGTTTCTTGAAAGTTTATAATAAAAATGATAACGTTCTTTTTTAAAAAAAAAAATAAGTTCCAATAAGAAAACAAATAAAATTAAAATAGTTTATAAATTCTGTTTCTGAGTCCAGATCTTCATAAAATATTGTTCAAAAGTTAATATTTCTAAATTAATTTATAATTGTTGAATTATTCTCCTTAATTATTTTCATTACTTAGTTGGCCTAATCTGGTTTGGCCTGGCGTATTATTTTGGTTATAAATAATATATTCAGGTAAGAATTATTTCTCCATCTATAACGATGTTTAGATACTTTAATAAAATAATTTTATTATATTACGTTTTAAAATACTTACATTTATAATATATTTGCCTTTTTCAAATTATCAATCTCTAGTCTTTTAGCATAAAGACTAACAAGGAAGTATTTATTTAAAATTACTACTGTTCTTATATCTTTCCTTAAGATACATATTTTACTTCTATAATTTGTCAAAATACTTTCTTTTACAGAAATATTTATATTTCTTTAAAATATCTATTAGTAATAGACAATAGTAATTTACTTTTGAAAGCTATTTATAGTCAAAATACTACTTTTCTCCATCTTATAGTTTTCTGTACTAATCAGTCTGTTACTTCTATAGATAAAGTTTCTGATATATTTCTCCGATGTGTGAGGTTTCCATGATTATTTGTACGTAAATTGAGTTTCGATATTGAGAAGATAATAGGGAATTATTAAGTTACTCCTGCATACTTATCATTTAAAATTATAAAATTATATACAATAACTCTTATGATTTTAAAACTGATTTTAGGCGTTATAAATTTACTTAGCTATTTTCTAATAGACAAACGATTGAAGTTTTATTGTAGAGCCCTCAACAATTGAATCCAGCTTATATACTGCAGAAACTCCTTATCTGATTGGTAGGTTTAAACAATAAAATTTCTTATTTACATATTTACCAACAAATATTAAAAATAAATAATAATGACTTATTTAATATTTGATATTTTATCAAATTCTTTTAAAACAATATTTATCATTTATTCAAATCTATTAAACATTCTTTTGAAATATTATTTCTCACTTGATTTAAATCTTAACTTTTATAAGATCATTTAAAATAAATTAAATCTTTTTTAAATACGTTACATTTTTAAGACAATATTTTTAAAAATCAGATCTAATATTTTACATTAATATCTTTATTTTTATCTCGTGATACTAGTATTATTTATAAATTTATAACATGATTTTTAAAATAATTATGAACTTCATTAGACAACTTCAGGTGTGTATAACATTAAAAACATCTGTTCTTTTTACAAGAAACGCTTGTCAAAAATAAACTAACAATTGAGTTTTAAAATAAATATTTATTTAAATAAATAAGATATTACAAGATTTTAAAATAATTATTTGATATGATTAAAATCAAATATTAATCTCAATTTAAGTACTTATAATTTAAAATATTTTTATTCACTTTTAACATATATTTCAAATTAAATAAATATTTTGTCTAATTTTAACTTGTCTTTTAAATACTTTAGCTTTAAACATTTGTTATTAAACATATTAATGCAGTATTAATCATCATCATCATCATTTAAGTATCTTCTCAATACAACCAATTCCCAAATATCATAGATTATCTAATTAATATTAATTAAACAATACATAACATTTAAAATATTTTAAATTTAAAATTTTATAAATTAAAAAATAAAAAAAAAATATATATATATATATATTTCAAATTTATTAAAATCACTAATCAAGACTTCAAACATAGAGATAACCTTTATTCAAGTCACATGTTAGCAATTAAACACAAAGGAAATAAAATTAGAGTTCAATTATACAATTATTGATTATAATACAATTAACAATAATAGAATACAAAATTGTGAAAATCAAAAAGTATATTTAAGACATGCTACTGGAATTCGATTGTATGATAAAAAAAAAAAAAAACTGGACCAAATAATTTCCAAAAATCATTTTTATCTTTTGTCATTGAAGTCAATTTGTTTGTGTTTGAATTCCTAGAAAATTAAAGATGGATCAATAGTTTGAACAAATTTTCTTCTTGATAAAAATTTTATTAAAAGACAACTCTAATCTAACTAATTAAAAAGTGTAAATAAATTTCACTTTAGTATCAATCATTGTAATTTCAAGAAAGAGGAGAATACAGTCAAACTTTAATACATCATATTATTTTTGTGTTTTATCAGCCGTTGACAACTAATTTTATTTTCTTTGTTTCTAAAATCTGTTTACATTAAAGTAGTCCATTTAAGAAAGTTACTATATGAAGAGAAATGAAAAGGTCATTGAGTTAAATATTTTTATTTAATAAAATGTAGGTCCTCCACCATAAAGTGACCTGACCAAGGTATAAGTAAACTCATATTAAGGTAAGATTTTCTTGCCTTGATATTAAATTCATTTATGACATGAGAAAAATTTTGCTTATTACTAACTTAACTAATATAATATTTGTTTATTATTCTTTGTGGAAGTGATTAATATTTTGGATGAAATGTCTTTTATTGCATAATAATGACCACTCTTAGAAGGGGGAGTCTCATAAAATTGGAATTTCCCTCATAAGAGTTGGATGATATAAGATCATCATTCATACATATATTAAGCAAATTAAATTTATCTAGTTAGTATTGATATTTTTTTAATTATAAAATTTAATTTACTGTTTTATAATTCATTAAACTTTATTCGTGTTATGATACATATCTACTATGGGGATATGGGAAGGTATAATTTATTTTGATTTCATAAAATAGTAAAAATGTATGTAAACACTTATAATAATAATAATAATAATAATAATAATAATAATAATAATAATAATAATAATAATAATAATAATAATAATAATAATAATAATAATAATAATAATAATAATAATAATAATAATAATAATAATAATAATAATAATAATAATAATAATAATAATAATAATAATAATAATAATAATAATAATAATAATAATAATAATAATAATAATAATAATAATAATAATAATAATAATAATAATAATAGATCCCACAGCAAATCTCTGCTGAGGCAAGAAGCAAATCTAAATACTCCCCGTTGTAAGTAGTTATGTTATTGTTTTTTTTTTTTTCAAGTTGATTTTCACAAAACAAACTTAATGCAGAACAAATTGAATCATATTATAGATTAATAGAGTATTTTTGAAAAAAATTTCTGTGTGAATCCATATCTTGTTTAAAAAAAACTGATGTGTGTCAGAATAATAAACCATGGCTACTTCCTAGTCCAGTGTAGGTGAGTTAGGCCCTAAAACAAATTAACATCATTAGTTTTATCATCGCCTACTTCATATGCAAAATTACTTAAAAGTAACAGCAATAATGCAGCACCAATGCAAACACTGCATTTCCAAAGAATGAATACAAATGACCTAAAGAATCTTGATCTACATAAACCATGAAGACCAACAAGCCACATCTGCAATCTGGTCAAAAGAAATGTTTGATAATATAATGGACCATTTAATAACACAGTTCCACGAATGTTATTTGAAACTTTTCGCAGGTTTTTCTTGCCAACATCGCTAGTATTCTCAGTCACAGATAATCAATGTTCACTTTATCATTTCCCAAAAGGTTTACTCTTTGAAGCAATTACACAAAGTGCACTACGGGAAACAATCTCTTGTATTGCAGACCATCCAATTTCTCCTTATAATAACCATTGATTTTTATACTCAGCAACAAAAATAAAATTTTTAATCCACTATTTTAGCACTGGATTATTATGCACTCATAATTATAGATAAAACGGGAAAAATATTATCACAGGAGTGTTCAAAAATACTTATATAAAATACAACTTACAAGAATTTCAAAAAATGATGAACTAATTTGGAAAAGTACTTGCCCTAAGCCTATATATCTAAAAGACATATCAATATGTATATGTAGTAATTGTTTTGAATTCAAAATAAAACTTCATAAAAACTTAGATGCAGCCACAATCCCAACACTAATTACTAATCAAGCAGCAACCCTGTCTCTTCACATAAGCGATCTAAATCCACAGTGTTTTGGCTGTAGACAACGAGGCCACCTTTCAACTCAGTGTGATAACATAAAATGTAATCACCGTGAATAAGCTAAACTCCTCTCCCCAAAACAAACTACTGACAATGAAAAAAAAATTTTTTAATAATACTACATCCATTGGCAGCACAATAATAGAAACTGGCAAAAAACAGGTTCAAACATCCACAAATAAAAATGATAACCAAGCAAAATTGTCTATCTCACATGACCAACTAAAACAATAATAACCCAAAAACTAACATACACACCCTAGATTCAAATAAAAAGAACTCTCAAGGAATCACAACACAAAATACAACAATTACATGCCAAGATCAGCATCTCATAAAAACAAAAGTTGTACGAAGTAAAAATAAAAAAAAAACAGAAAAGACACACACCCAGCTATATAACGAAAATACAAATTTAGATAATGTTAGGATACCAATAATAAAACAAATTCCAATAATAAATAAAACCACATCAAATATTATGGATGCAAAATAAGCCCCTCCTTCCTACTCAAGAGAGTAGACCAAAGAAAAAAAAGAAAGTCAGGCCGAGCACCTAAAACCACAAATCCAAAAAAGCAAAAAAAAGCAAAACAAAAGCACACCTTATCAGACACAAACAACCTAGAAAATGATGAAATAGAAATAGATTTAAGCCACCAACAAACAGGCAACTTTTCAATTTCAACACCAATCGCATATGTAGAGTATGACACAATTCTAAATGAAAGTAAAACTGATAATAAATCCTACAAAGTCTTAAATACACATCAGCATTCCTCTACTGTAAATTAAACGAAAATCTTTAGAATTTCAAAATAAATACACATATAACACTTTGTTATAATTTTTTAAAAAAAAAACATGAAGATAAAAATCGGATCTCTCAACATTAGAGCCATAACTGTCACCAAAAATCGTTTTCTACTCAAAAAAAATGGATTCATACAACACAAACACACATACTAGGTCTATTGGAAACAAAAATATACAACTGGTCTCAAATTGATATATATATATATATATATATATATATATATATATATATATATATATATTTTTTTAAATAAAACAAGTTATAAATTTTATAAATTGCTCATCATTTATATAAACAAGCTTGTTAGGAGCTATTGGTAAAGCTCCATATATATATATATATATATATATATATATATATATATATATATATATATATATATATATATATATATATATATATATATATATATATATATATATATTGATTCTAATCATATCATAATAACACTCCATCACAAAAATACCATCAGACCCTGACTAAATGAATCTATCAAATAACAATCCCATATTTGAGTGCTGAAGATTTTCTCCCATCAAACACAATATCATTTAATAACAATAGATTTACATCATTTATAGATTTGAGTTTTTACTTACCAATGTTACATCATTATTTTAATCTTGAACTATGTCCATCTATAATCTCAGATCATGCTGCTCAATTCATCACTCTCAACCTAACAATAGTATGAATACAACAATTGCTCTTCAAAAGATTATGTGAATATTTCTGCCAGAACAAACAACTAAATTCCTATATTCAGAAACATACATAATACTAAAAAAACTTGAAAACATGTCATTCGATCCAGTACAAAAGTGCATCACATTCATCAATGTACTTTCTTTCAACATTAATCATATTACATGCAAGTCAACACCCCCGGTCAGATTATTAGCTTGGGCAAATGATCTACATAAAAGAACAACCATTTCTAGACCAACAACAAACAATCATACACAAATTAAAACGCTTACAGAAATTTACAACAATACATGTAACACACAAGAGCAACAAGCAGCAATAAGGGCAAACAAATAGTGGGCCCTGGGATACCCACTTACAGTCAGACTACCTATGGCACATTAAATAGATGGTTCTATAACAGCTGTACATAATATGATACACCCAAAATATCAACATTTTAATAAATAAAACTGCAAAAACAAAAATCATACATACTAAATAAAGACATATTTGGTGATCCTAAAACAGATGCACCAATAACAACATCCAAAATTGTGTTTCAACGTTCATCAATATCAAACACATGTCACCCAGGACCTCAAGACATTCCCAGATTTGTGTTCAAACAGCTTAGCCACATCACATCAAATACCTATGTAATCTCACCAATTATATATCTCAAAAAAATTTACAACATACAAAGTCTATATCCAATTGCAATGTTCCCATTGAACAAAAACCAACAGCAATATCATCTTTATCTAATTTATGATCAATGTCAATGTGACCTTTAGGAATAAAAATTCTTGAAAAGTAATAAAGAAATAAATAGAACAACACCTACTCCCTGTGTTATTGCCAGCTCAATATGCCAAAAAAGCCCATCCATTGGACATGGTGGCCTAATGTACAAGACAGTTATTGAAGCAGTAAAGAAAACAAAATATGCATCAATTATAGTTCATTTACAGGTTGAAGTAGCTTTTGACTCTGTGCCTATTGCGAAATTATTGGATATGTTAAAAAACAACAACACCTTCATCCCTACTTTATTGGAATCCAATTTCAATTTTCAATTGTCCACATATTCTCATTTCCTGTAGCACTATTTTCAGCTTATTTCCAGTTGAATCTTTTAATTATTTCAATGATTACTTAACACTTGATTGTTTCCTTGCTCATATCACATGTATTCAATTACTTGTTACTTTTAAGATGCATCTCTTTATACTTCACTGACTTTTCTGAAGTCTCTGCTCTGTATTCCTCTTCTTTTTAAGTGACTAATATACATATCCATAAGTATAAACTGCAAAACATATTTATGAAACATCTTTTTTTCAAAACATCTAGGTATATATTTTTTTATATTTCTACCAAAAGTACTCCAACCAAATTTAATTCCATGATTAATTTTATACATTGTTTTTATCTATAATAATAATCTGGTTAAGCTATTTAAAGCTGTTAAATTTTTCTATCTCTTCATAATTGATCTTTATTTTTTATTTTTTTGATAAAATCCATTGAAAATTACTTAAGTCTTTTTAACATTTACCTTTTGTCGTAGTTGTATTTATTTATTGTACTACTTCCATGATCAAATGTGAGTTTGAAGTTATTCATTTACATACTTCAAATATATTCCACAAGTAGAAATAATACACATATTATACCCCTCTTCTTTAAGTGTTTCTGACCAGATAAGTGAATATTAAGATGGGAAGTAAACATGTACCTTTAGATTCTTAATTATTAAATTTTAAATAACACTATAACCAATTGATTCATCCTTAAAAAGGCAGTATTTAGTAAAAATATTTATAGTCACACTAGGCTGACTTATGGAATTTCGTTTCTGTCATATGAGCAGCTTCTTTAATTTTTTTTTCTTTCAATATTTTTTTCTCTATTTAATATTTTTGTGGTTTTCCCAATTCAACATACATGCATTGTTGCTTTTCTTAGACATATATGTTTTCTCTGTTTTAATAATCAGTTTGTGTTCTTGCAAGCAGTTTCCAATGAAGAGACTAGTCTCATCAATATATGTTCTGCCACATTTTCATGGTATTTTAATGATGACATTTTTTCATTTCAGCATTTCAAGTTTAGGCTTTGTAAATGTAAGAATTAACAACTCGTACACATTCCATGATCAATCTAACACAGTGGGAAAAACGAATTGTAACCCAGAAATGTGCAGGCATTCAGGATGAAATATATTTCATGATAATATAATTAATCTCAATTTGTTTATAAAACAAATATCATATACTGCAATAAGAAAATATATCAGGGAAGCATTTATAACAAAATATTATGTAAATCCAAAGCAATATTTTTAATAGATCAAGAGGAGGAGAAAACTCAACTCACTCTTCCGCATGGAAAATACTCTTTATATTGTGAACATATCACACTAAGGTCCTATTTAAATTTATTTATTCTACACATATATATTACAACTACCACTTGATCCATCTCGTATTATCTTCTAAGCATCTCATTGCTCTGATCAGATAAATACATTATTTATCATTTATAAAATTTAAAATGTTCTTTAAAATATAGGCTACTTAATATTCTGTATGTGAATGTAATTTCATCATCATAAAAATCAATTTAAATAATATGGTTTATTAAATTACATTAATGTATCTCAAGATATTATGACCTTATTTAAATTATAAAAATAATTATAGTTGTTTGTTTAGATTTATTCAAAATTGAATGAAATCCTAGTTAATAAAATAAATAAGACATTCACTTCATCTAAGCTAATTTATAATTACAATTATGATACTAATAATAGTGTTACTAACTTAAGTAAAATAAAACATGATCTCTTAATTTTATAATAAGATAATTAATATTCTAGGATTACACTCACATATTAAGAATGGAGAAGGGATTTAGTAGTCATTTTTAACATCCTACAATGAATGTATTGAAACAACTTATAAATATAAACTAGGTTGTTGTAAATTTAATTTTATCATAGAAATTAATATGATCTTTAAACATGAAAACAATTTTAAAGTGAACAAGAACAGTGATTTGAAATGAGCAATTCAAATTCATTAAAGTAATCCCAAATATTAAATTAAATTATAATTATCTGTTAAGCAAATACATCTTTGTCATATAATCTATAAATGCTTAAATAATTCAAGAAGGTGATTGTTATTTCCTTCAATATTCATGTACTCTTTTAGAAAATAAACTTAAAAAATAATTTATAAATTATAAGTACTTAGTTTTCTAGTCAATATATGGATTGATTTCTGCATAATAAGTATAATGATAAGAACAAATAACTATGAGACATTTTTTTTTAAATAACAACAAATATTTAATCTACTGAAAACAAATACAAAATAAAAAACACTCCAGATTTGAGTCTAAATAACCAAAGGCTTTCAAAACTTTATTTCTTCATATCTATGAAAGAAGAACTTAAAAAATTGCATTGTGTTTTATAAAAGTAAATTCAATTACATTGAACAAAAATAATACAACAGATTAAAATATTTTTTATTTTATAATTATAAAAAAAATCAATTATTAATGGATTTATACAATGATAATAATTTTCATATAAGTAGTGTCCGTCTTTTGAATAATTAACATACTCAATAATAGTAATGAAAGACTGATAGGCTAGATGTATATTGTCTATGTATTTCCATAATAAACTAATACATGTTTGAAATTAATTATTTATATTATCATGTTCTCATTATTAGAAAAGTTTTATTATAGGACTTACATGTTTATAATGCATTACTTATATTTAAGGCTATAAATAATGTTATAAATGTATGGGATAATTTTTCAATATCTTACTAAAAGTACTAAAATGTCAAGTAACAAAATCCATTTTCAAATTATTAAATAAGGCAACGTAAAAAGTATGATGACATATCAGAAAAAAATTGCACCTATACTTGAATGATAATAAAAGATCTAAGACTTTGCTACTATTCAAGAGAATAAGGATAATGCATAACAGAGAAAAATATTAAAAAAGAAATTGTCCTAAAACAAGAGACAGTGTAAGCTACTTTCTCAATAAATACATGATATAAGTATACAAATGCTAACAAAACAACAAATAAAAAGAGTGAGTCTAGTACCACAATCTCTTGTAAAATATGCTAGAAAAATAATAAAAGAGGGATCAGTCCTACTATTTCCAAACATACAGACATAAAGTAGCAATCCTAAATAAAAAGATAATAAATCTACTATATCTAACAATACTATGATAGCAAACAAATGTGAAATATGATAAATAATAATAAGTAATGCTAAATATGGTTTTATTAATATTAGGTAATGAATAAGCATAAAATAAATAATATAAATATCTATGTACTTATTCAGCTTACAAAATAATGATATATATCATTATAAATATATAATTCATAGATAAAATGGAAAAACACTATATTAAAATATGCAAATATGATAAATTCCTATTTTGAGAGCTTTAACATAAAACATTTCAAAACATATCATGTACGCACCTTAAATAAAACATGGTTTCCAAAAATTATAAATACAAACAAAATTCAACCCTTTTTTTTACTATCAAATAATTAAAAAATAAATACCAATCCTTTTGGCCTTCTTCTTTCTATAATCATTATGCTGGAATAATGGCAACAATATCCTGGGGATTGCAAATATATTGATCATAAATTATAATATAACAATAATATCGAAATCACAATAATGAAATATGAAACACATTTTCTAATTTTCATATTGAAAATTTCAGAAAGTAATTATATTTTCAGAAAAAATTATATATATATATATATATATATATATATATATATATATATATAATATATATCATATAATGACCATATATCAATGAATGACCATATATATATATATATATATATATATATATGGTCATTCATTGAACAAATACATATTTGTGGATTTAAACTATAATAAATTTTCATTAATTTGGAATAAATGTAATCTTAACATTTTCTCTGAGGACAAATGCAAATGTCATCTATATATAATAGTTGTCAGATGGCCACTTTATATGGGTTGTGATTAAATTTTTAACTTTGTACCATCCTATGATTTGTTCGAATCCTGATTTATTGTATCCAAGGAGGATTGTTGATTCAAATGTACCTAATTAACATTCAATTTTAAAATAAATCAATTTTTGACTAGACAATTAGAAATTAATTTTTGGTTGCAAATAAAATAATTATTTAATAATTACTGTCATCAGGATATAGTTAAAATACAGCATGATTAAAATTTACATTGCATCTTTAATAAAACAAATATTAGAAATAATATTTAATACATTTATTTAATATTCTTTAAATCTAGACAAGATTCAGAATATAAATTTTTAATTATCATAGCTTTATTAAACTCTTTGCAAGTGAATGAATTTTAAAAATACATAACTATAATATTATGCTAAAATTAAAATGAACTAAAATGTAGATTTAATTTAATTTTCTGCAAATAAATATAGAGTTTGAACCTGTGTTTTTATTCTTAAAATTACTACAAGCATTTTAAAACATTTCAAGTCATTAAATCATAATTAAATTAGGCTCATTAACTTAAAATGCATTATTTATTCTCTACATTACCATATATTTAAAAAGTTTAAGACTTTAACATGTTAAACACTTATTTAAGAATTTAACTATTATAACATAAAATCTGCAAATATATATATATATATATATATATATATATATATGAAAAAACAAATACAAGTTAATCACGTAACCTGCTATATATATATATATATATATATATATATATATATATACCCCCTGGATAGGCACCAGATGCCAATTGTGATTAAATAGTACTGTATCAGTAACAGCTGATAGCATCTTATTAAAAAAATGAAATAACCTGATTTTTTTTATTAATGACATACAGCTATGTTTAAAAGAACTTGCAGATATAATTTGAAAGTTTTGAGATATTTAGTATTTTTCATTAGTGAAAAATTAATGATAGAAAAGGGTGGCTTGTTACATAAATTGTCAGTGTAGTTTAAGTTGATCCATGTTTGTCTTATTTATCTGCAAGACAGTATTGATATTTGTTTAGGCAATTTTCTTTTTTTTTTGGCTTATAATATCTTCAATCCATAGTGTAATTAGTTCAATATGTTTGACTCATCATCTTAGAAACTTGTATTTCGATCACATTAGTTTATTGCCTGTAGTACAGCATTTATAGATGTGCATGTGTGCTTGTGCCATATTTCAACTTCATTTTCATTCATGTACTTCAATATAATACCAGATATCATGTTTCACAGCAAAACATTTAATTTCCTAACCTATAGCTTGGATAACCAGCTTAAACACATTTTTAAATTAATTAATATATGACTGGACCAGTGGATTCTCAAACAGACAAATACACTATCCATTATTTTATTTGTTAAAATAATTATTTTTGTTGCTTTAGAAACATAAAATATTTTATTCTTAGTTCAATTTAATTAATTTTTTTAAGACAAAATATTTTTTCTTTTTTTTCTTTTTCAAGAAAGAAAAGTGCTTGCATATTTTTAAGTAATTATATCAGTACAATGGAAAGAATAGCCTTTGTTCTAGAGTTAAACTTTTGAATGACCTTAGATTGGTAGAAGAAACCAATGCTTAAGTAAAATTATGTTAGAAAAGAGGGTACTTTTACAAAAAGTTGGCTTTTCTTATTACAACAATTTTCCCTCCAAAAAAGGTTTTTATTAGTACAATTTTGTCTCTCTACAAATTGGTTCTTCCATGGTTCAAGATTAAAAGTTAAAACTTCAATTAATTTACTGGATGAAAACAGCTCAAAAATTCTACTGAGGAAAATTAAAAAAAATTGAAATGCAGATGTAAACAACTTTGGAAATAAGGTATATCTTCGAATCACTTCTAATTGATTAATTTAAATTTAAAATTGACATTTGGGATGTGTATGTGGGTCTATATTATAAATTTGCTTTATCTAACTTTACTTTCTAATAATAAAAAATAATTGAATAGTGTGTAATCTACTTTGCCTAAATATTATCTCTAATGGTAAAGAAGTACTTGCAATGCATGTCTGTATTATAAGTTTGATTTGGTTAGATTTAACCCCTAACTTTAAAGAAATAACTAGTATGTGTGAAAGTATATGCTGAACTTTTTCATAAAACACTTCAAAGACTCTTTGTTTATAATTTTTACTAGCTATAAAAAGAATAAAGTTTAAACATAAAGATGTGTGTGGATAACTTGTTATAGCATGCTTTATTTTTATTGGTAAAAAATGTATACCTAACCATTTTTGTCCCTAAAAATAAGAATCAGAATTAATGAATTATTAACTTATTTTTGAATGTACTTATAACTGAATGAGTGTGAGAATATTAAAACTAGATGTTAATTTTTGCATTTTATTATTACTTCTCATTTATATTTGATATTTTTATTAAACTTATGTGGATTTAATGGATTTTATGAACTAAGTAGTTATTTATCTAGTGAATGAATTTTAAAATTTGGAACAAATGCTTAAACAAGTCTAATGAATTAAATAATAAATTATTGCTCAACTTATGTGGTATTAAATATTTATGTGCCATAATGAAAAGTTTCATATGTGATATTTCCAGAAGTATCATTATCTATCACTAAGAACTTTGAAATGTCATCTAATTGGATCCAATTAATATTATTTGCCTCCCTGCAAGAAATTGTTATGTGTTTACTCATATTTATTGTTCTACAAATGATCATCATCAGTTTTGTTCATGATCAAGGTATGTATGTATATACTGTAAATGAACTTTTATGTTCCAGCTAAGAAAAAAAAAGATTATTACTAGTATTTTATTAGTATTTGATAGATAGGTTGACTAATTATTTGTCTTATATTTTTTTAATTTTATTTAATTATTATTTCTTTTTTCAAGAACATCTCATAAAAGTATAATATGGAGAAATATTATACTGGATAATTAATTATTATTTTAATATTGTTTTTAATGTGTACATATATTTCTATGTGAGTGTATGTAGCAATAGAAATACTTACCTGTTTGCTATTAGAAAACTAACAACTAGTTTTGAGATGAGATTATTGCATACAATTTATTATTTTATCCTTGAGTTTTTAAGAAGTTATGAGGTTTATTTCCCAATAATTATTATTTTGCTCTGAATTTAAAGATTTGTTGTTTGTCTCAAATCAAACTTTTTATTTCAATTTAAGGGTGAATATCAAATACACAAAATAGTTATTTTGCCTTTGCGTTACTAGAAATAATGAGTCTTATTTAGTAATAATTATTTAATTTTAAAGTTAAAATATTATTCTTCATCAGAAATGTGAGATTTAATTTTTATTTTTTTTATAACTTATTATTTAATATCGTTTACAGTATTTTCCTAGCAAATGTGATTTGAAATTACTTTACATGCTATTATGGTTGTATACCTATTTGTTATTTAATCCAGATATTTAATGAATTGAAAGTAGAACTTAATTTCCATTGTTTTTGGATGATGAAATATGCCAAAAAGAAGTGGAAGGATTAAGGCTTTATTTAAGAGAGAATTTATTATTTTTTATGCTTAGAATGAAATGTATTTAGTGGTTGTGCAGAAAGAAATTCTTTATGTTATATATTGTATTTTCAGGGATTGAGAAGCTCTCCCTTAGTTTTTTGAAATATTTGTCAGGAGTGTATTATATTTTCCAGATTAAACTATTGTGTATTTTATGATAATTATAGTATGTGAAGTAAAGTAGTGTATTTTCCTTGTTTTCAGTGATGAGACAAAGTCCACACCAGCATTCAAGCCTAAGAATTAGGCCAGAGTGTCAATGTGTTTTCTTATTTAAAGGATTAGAGTTAAGAAAGTCATTTATCCTCCATGTATTTATGTGGAATGTTTTCCCATTATTTATTCACAGCAAAGTGTACGTTAGTTTGCAATAAAAAAATAAAGTAAAGGTAGAATTTATTTTTCTCACAGAACAGCTGGAGTAGAATTAGTGTTAAAGCTTGGTTGGCCATAGCAACATCCATATTATGACATAATATTTATTTCATAAATAAACCGATTTGATTTAGCTATGTTAATTATTTTATAACAGAAAGCATAATTCAGGTACATGAATAAAATATTATTAATCCAGAAGATATGGAGAAAATCCATCATTGACTAGTGATTCTTTAATCATTATTTCAAATCAGATCATATTAATTATTTAAGATTTATACAATCAACTCTCATAATGTTTACCCTTATTTGAATGAGCACACAAACAAAAAAGAAAGTGTACCCATTTAATAGAATTATTCATTTGATTTATGGATAGCTTGACTTCTTAGTTATATATTGTGACCTGAAATTGATCAGTACCTTGTGGCTGAACACAAGAAAACACATGGAGTGAGACAATATCCATGAATGTATCCTTCCAAAGAATGACCAAGTACCCATAAAATAAAATATAGGTCTAAACACAAGCCTGGATTAATATAAGATATCTAAAGTAGCAAATAAACATATAATATAAGTCATCTTATAGGATTAAATAAACAGTAAGTAAATAATTTTAAGGACTAAGTACATACTAACTAATTCATTATTTTACGATGTTGATAGTTCAATGATTGATTGATTTGTGTTAGTTACATTCCATAGGTAATAATAATAAATAACAATAATAATAATCTTGGGTTTTTAAATATTAAATAATTAAGTTATAAAAATTACTAGATTTGCAATGATAATTTAAAATAACAAAATAATTCAGGTTCTTTTAAATAATTAGGAGTGATAATAACAATAGGACTCTTATTTTCTTTAATATCTTATCAACATTTTTTTTATATCAAAGTACAAATTCATCTAGAGATGAGTTTAAACATAATATTGATTACTAAAAAAATAATTATTATTCTGGTTCTTATGTCACTGATGAAATAAAATCAAGTTTTTCTAAAAATTAAAATAACTATCTAACAATAACAAAACTAAAGTAATGCAATAAGAAAATGAAATTTTATTGTACCAAAATATCCACTAATTACTCTAACAACAATTTTATCAATAAAAGTATCTTATATAAATTGAATTACATATGTAATACATTGCATGAATTGTATCAATGTGACATTTTCAAAATATTATGTACTTTTATATAAACTTTGAACACCATTACTCCTTAAATGGATTTTCTGTGATATAGATGTGACATATGGCAATGGCCATAGAAATGTAATTAAAGAATAAAATAAATATTTATTATCAATAATATATATATATATATATATATATATATATTATATATAAATATTATATATATATATATATATATATATATATATATATATATATATGTTAATTCTAATATTTTCATGGATAAAAGATGTCATATTATTATTACTATTTGTGGGATATTCCGTGTAGTGAAAAAGCTAAATGCTGATGTTTCAGTACAATATCAAGTACCTTCCTCAGAACATCCTCTTTGTCAAATCATGTGTTCTTATGATTTGAGAAAGAGGACACTCTGAGGAAGGTACTTGATATTGTACAGAAACATCAGCATTTAGTTTTTTCACTACACGGCATATTAATAGTAATATGACATATATATATATATATATATTCTACCAGTCAAAATAGTATGCTCACTTAACATGATTCAAATCCTAAGCAAAAAGTACCTCGAATCTGATCATGCTCTAGCTACACAGGTCTGGAGCAATCCTGAATTCTAACCCATTTGCCTATTCTTCGAATCTCTGACCCAATGAACAACAATTCTGATGACACAGTAAAATTATTTTAAATCCGTGCCCATAAGCAAAGTGGTAGAGCATAAAATCAGACTGATGATGATGATCGAGATTGGAGTAGCCCAGGAATTACATTTATTATAGTTATTTATTAATGCTAAGCTCTTAGCTAAAGAAAATAGTTCTAAATATTAACTAGAAAATAATTCAAAAACAACAAAACACGATTTACATGAAATAGACACTTTTATTAAATATTAAATGAACGCATATATGTATTACAAAAGATTAAGGAAACGTATGTATATTTTACCAACTAGCTTCACACTTAGGACAATATTGTTTATTTACAAGACTTGGGAATTTGTTGATGAAAATCCCCTCTATCAGTCATTTAATAAATATAATTTTATAGATACAACTTTATAGTGTTTTATATCTTATGCGGAGTTAATACTCTAATTAAAGAAAACTTTGCTACAGAGTGTTGTGGATGCTGAAAATAAATATAAAAAATTGTGACAGTTTTAACAGTAAATGATTTATTTGATAATGGGCAAAATATACGATTTCAATCATGTATTTCTTAGGAGAATCATTATTTATTTGCATTGTTTGGCAATGACATCTTTTAGAAATAAGAAACAAACAATGTGCTTTATTTACGAGAGTAAGTTATGCAATCATTAATGTAAATTAGATTTACGTTTATGGGAATCGATAACGGTTTTTAAAAGGAAGCCGCTTAACTCAATGGACTAAATGTATTTTTATGAAACGAATCATTGTCTTTAACACTTCATTGCGACTTACTTAAGCTTAGGCAGACAGTGATTACATTAAGGAAAAGAGTAACGGTACTAGCATACAATAATGAAATACGGCCTCATGGCGATTGTGAATATTTTATAATTTTAAAAGAATACTTGACATGAACTTAGATTGGATATGTCCACGCAATCTGGTGGAGCAATATCAAGGGAGAGGCTGAGTTTGAGATCCCATATTATTATGTGCTGCTATCCACATCACATAATCCTCATAAACTTTACGTTCACAGGAAGTAGTGTTCCAGATTACGGATGATTTTAAAAGTAGGATGGTAGCTTTAGACGTTCCCAATGACTAAACAGTCGAGAAATGGAGAAGATAAAATATCAGAATAAAGTGGATGGTATGCCAGCAATGTTAATATAATCTTATAATATTATTTAAAGTTTGGAAAGGGTCTAACCTCTTGTGCAATAACCTGTTTTCAATTCTGAGTCATTTAACAAATCATAATGAATAATAACTTTTATTTATAATATTAAACTAGCAAAATTTATATTTAAGTTTGATTCCCAGATACATATTAATTGAAGAATTAGCCCTTTGGGCAATGGTAAGAAAAGGGGGAATTTTATATTAAGTGTTGCGATCTTTTATAAAGGCAACTAAACAATAAAATAAAATAAGCATCCTCAATAAAATACTTTTAGGTATACAACCAACCTAGCGAATGATTTCTATTTTAAATAAACAAATGAATATAATTTTTCTAATGAATTTAATTAAAGTTGTAAGATTGATTGATATCGACATATTAGAGAAAATAATACATATATTAAGCAAAATATGTTGTATACATTTAATTTAGCCACATAAAGTTATATAAACATAAAGTAAGCATGAAAGCAAATGTATATTTAGAATTACATAAGTATTAATAAAGGATTATAGAGAGAGAGTTTACGGGCAAAACTAGCAAAACATCATAAACAGATATATGAATTAATTCAGCTACAAATTATAAATCACCTGTGAATGTTCATATTAAGTCAACTCTAAATTACATGATTTTACCTAAGATATCAGCATAGTGGCATCATTAGCAATCAGAAGTCTGAAGCAATCATGTTGTATGGTCGGCCAAATGGAACATGACAATTGCAGGCAGACAGTTCTATGAGAGAAGAAAGAAAGGTGCTAGCTTTCACTACTCACACTTCATCGTGCAGGACTTGCACCGGCTTCTTAAAGTTAGGGTCTTAAAACGCTGACGAAAATCGCAACTCACTGAAAGATAACTAAAAACTGAAAGTCTGAAAAACTAACTTCCTTTGTTCTGTGGTTCCTTTTATAACATATTAATACTGCCCAGAATGCAATTTCATATACCAACCTTATCTCTGTAATCCCTTTAAAAACAACATTTAATTAGCAAAATATTTTCAATAGATAAGGCTTGAAATACCATTTTTAACTATTTTAAATCATTCAACAACAACTGATATACTATTTTTTTTCAATTTTAATTAAGATTTATAAATTTTAATTATAGACAACGAACTGACTAGTGATAAAGATAATTTCAGTATTTCAAGCCTTTTCCATTTTTCTTTGTTGTTACATTAAATACACACAGATATAAAAAAAATACAAATACATAAGCAAAGGTATTTTCCAGCAATAAACATAGCAATAAAATTATTGCTTTAGTCATAATATATATACACATCACTCAACTACTATTTCATTTTTACTAAACAAAATTAATTTTACTAATGTTTCTAATGATTCAGCATACAGTGTGTGAGTGAATAGCATATATTTATAGCAAGGTCTGAATTGCGGATCCCTAGGAGGTTAGTCTAGATGGTGAAACATGAACCATCTAATGATGATTAGACATCAATTGTTTCATTCTTTCCCACTTAAAGTGATCAAAAAAAAATCAATAAAAAATACCTTAGTTGGAGTCTACTATCATTTTGGTGAGAAAAACAACCCTTTTAAATATGGAAATGAAAATCTTTCATTCATTCATTTTCTTTATTTTATTGTGGCTGATTTTTTTTTTTTCACTGAAATATTTGGTTTAGGTATTCAAACGTGAGAATGTCCATTTCCATTTTCGATTGTCTTCAACATTGTTTATCCATGGCTGCTGCTTCTTAGTTTTTTTTTCAATAATATATTCCTGGATCTGGAGGTATATAAGGGTTATAGATATGTCTTTCTAGATATCTTACAAAAATATCAAAAGCAGTCACAATATTGTGCTTTGGTATATTATTATATTGTTCATTATTAAGAGTATCTTGCTTTAAAAAAATTTCTCTGACTTTCTGTGATCTAATGGCATCCATTATAACATATTCACTTTGGGAGTTGAGATGTTTTTCTCCATCTTTTATGAAACTATTTTTTTCAACATATGTCCATGTATTAAAACAAAGTTTATTATTTCTGTTTAAAGAGTTCACCTCCTCATCAATTTTGTTCTGATCATATTTCATAAATAAATAATTGTGGGATTTATTAAAATGGGCAGTATTGCACAAAACTAAAGATCTGTCCACTTTCTTCATTTTCATATCAGGAGGCCATTCAGCATCATCTCTAAACATTAACATTGATGTTGTCATTAATCCTTTATGATCACTTTTCCACAAAACATCTTTATAATTATTATGAAAATATAACTAAGAATTATTAATTATGATTTCAGAAGATTCATCCAAAACAGTCTGTATTGTTCTATTGATATTTTTCATCATCGATACAGCCACTCCATTAGAGGGTACTAAACTGGTATCAACACTTTGAGATGGGCTGGCTTGAAGTAGATTTAAAACCACCATTTTCTCAGTACTTTCTTCATCCTTAGCTAAATCTGCCAGAGTAAAACTTTGACTATGAGTAATCTCTGTCAAATCTACTTCTTTACGTTTTTGTTGAGTAGAGTTGGAATTTGTATTCACTAACATTATCTCATGAGGTTCCAACCTTGTTTTAGTTGGTTGAGATTCTGTGTCCTCTGCTCCACTGTCTTTTAAAAATGCTTCCATAGAAACTGTCTTATCTTTGGTTTCAGCATCAATATCCATTGATCCGAAGTTAGAACCATTTTCAAATCTTTCCAGTTCTCTTGTTTGGTTCATCAGATTTTCTATTTGATTAGCATTCTGCTTCTTTGCAGTATCTTCAATTTCATTCACTACTTTCATGTCTTCCATTACTGTGTTTTCCAAAACTGTTTTAACACAGACTATCTTATCTTTGGCTAGATTAATAGGTTCCTTTTGCTTGGGAACTGGTACATCTTTGACACCATCAGCTGGAATGTCCAAGGTAGTACTCATCTTACCAATATTTAAATTCTGGCATCTTTTAACTTCATCAAGATCTCTTCTAAGCTCCTCCATCATTTCCATCAATTCTGCATCTCTTTCTGCTTGGTCTCTTTCATATTTTATCATTTGTTTTGCTCGGTCTTGACTTTGTTTCATCATTTCTGGAATGAATTGCAAGATCTGTTTTTTTTTATTGCTTTGGGGTCATTGCTCCTATGGTTTCTTCACAATTCACTTTTGTTTTTCTTTTGAAAGATAGTCAATTTTATATGTCTCTGTGAACTATATTTTAATATTTTGATTTAAACTTATTGTCACTTTTAATTATTCGAAAAATAAAGCTTGTTTCCTTCTTCTTTTATTTCACTTTAAACATATTGTCACTTCTAATTATTTGAAAATAAGGCTTGTTTCTTTCTTCTTTTATTTTATTCAGGATATACACCTCTCTCCCTCCTCTCTTCAACTGTCTTCATTTTGCCATTTTTTTTGTTGCTGCTGACTGCTGCTGATAACAGGAAAAAAATATTTTTATCATAACATGTATGTGTTTGATCTATTGGAATTCAAACTGCCTTGCTGCTTGACCTTTTGGTTGTTTTTCTGCGCCTATAATAGAATCTTACAAAAAAAAAAATGATTAGTTATTTGTTTCTACAATATAATGATCTGCTCATGATAATTATACATAGAACAACAGTTGAAATTTAATTTAACTCTCTCTCAACCCCTAACATCCTGATTTGAACTCATTTTGATACATACTTTATTATAGTACTGTTGGCACATTTACATGGTGCCAGCCAACAGTATATATTAAAAAAAAAATTTCAAACACATCTGGGCTACTCAACTAGCAAATATAAATAAGTATTTGTTATACATTTTAAACTCTATTACATATATAATATACAGAAAATGAATGAAACATAAAGTGCACCTTGTTACAATCAAGGTTTATAACTTATGGCTGAAATACATGGGTTTTATTCGCAAAACATTTTTATTTTTGCGTATAAAACATAAGAAACCTATTTTATATATTTATAAAACCAGATACAGAAAAAAAAATCACTTATGGGTGAAATACATGGTTTCATTTGCGAAACATTTTTATTTTTATGTATATAAGATAAGAGACAAATTATATGTCTATAAAACCAGATACAGAAAAAAAATTCACTTATGGTTGTAACACATGGGTATCAAAATTCTTTTCCTTTTTTAAAAGCAAGATTTTTATATTTGTAGCTCTAACATAGAAAACAATATTTTTTTATAGTCGCAAAACCAGATACAAAAAAAACCATTTATCTTTATGGTTGCAACACATGAACATTGGTTTTAAACAAAATTTTCACATTTTATATATACAAAATTGGAAAACAAACTCGGGTAGAAAGGAAATATAAATATCTATCATCAATGATCTCTTACAACCTTTTTTTTAAAACATACATATAAACAGAATTCAGTACTCAGGGTATGTGGTGTTTATATTGAAACCCCACTTGAAAAGCCAAGCCCGGAAAAAAAAATCCACTGTACCAGTCAAAATGGTATGCTCACTTAACAAGATTCAAATCCTAAGCAAAAGTACCTCGAATCCGTTCATGCTTAAGATACAGAGGCCTGGAGCAATCCTGAATTCTAACCCATTTTCCTATTCTTCGAATCTCTGACCGAATGAACAACAATTCTGATGACACAGTAAAATCATTTTAAATCAGTTCCCATAAGCAAAGCGGTAGTGCATAAGATCAGACTGATGATGATGATCGAGATTGGAGTAGCCCAGGAATTACATTTATTATAGTTATTTATTAATGTTAAGCTCTTAGCTAAATAAAATAGTTCTAAATATTAACTAGAAAATATTTCAAAAACAACAAAACAGTATTTACATGAAATAGATATTTTTAATAAATATTAAACGAACGCATATATGTATTACAAAAGATTAAGGAAACGAATATATATTTTACCAACTAGTTTCACACTTAGGACAATATTGTTTATTTACAAGACTTGGAAATTTGTTGATGAAAATCCCCTCTATCAGTCATTTAATAAATATAATTTTATAGATACAACTTTATAGTGTTTTATATATTATGCGGAGTTAATAAGCTAATTAAAGAAAACTTTGCTATGGAGCATTGTGGATGCTGAAAATAAATATAAAAGATCGTGACAGTTTTAACAGTAAATGATTTATTTGATAACAGGCAAAATATATGATTTCAATCATGTATTTCTTAGGAGAACCATTATTTATTTGCATTGTTTGACAAAGACGTCTTTTAGAAATAAGAAACAAACAATGTGCTTTATTTACGAGAGTAAGTTATGCAATCATTAATGTAAATTAGATTTACGGCTATGGAAATCGAAAACGGTTTGTAAAAGGAAGCAGCTTAACTCGATGAACTAAATGTATTTTTATGAAAAAAATCATTGTCTTTAACACATCATTGTGACTTACTAAAGGTTAGGTGGACGGTGATTACATTAAGGACAAGAGTAATGGTACTAGCATAGAATAACGAAATACGGCCTCATGGCGATTGTGGATATTTTATCATTTTAAAAGAATACTTGAGATGAACTTAGATTGGATATGTCCGCATCTTCTGGCAGAGTAATATCAAGGGAGAGGCTAAGTTTGAGATCCCAGATCATTATGTGCTGACATCCGCAGCACATAATAATCTTCATAAACTTTACGTTCACAGGAAGTAGTGTTCCAGATTATGAATGATTTTAAAAGTAGGATGGAAGCTTTAGACGCTCCCAATGACTAACAGTCGAGAAATGGAGAAGATAAAATATCAGAATAAAGTGGATGGTATGCCAGCAATGTTAATATAATCTTATAATATTATTGAAAGTTTGGAAATGATCTAACCTCTTGCGCAATAACCTGTTTTCAATTCTGAGTCATTTAACAAATCATAATGAATAATAACTTTTATTTATAATATTAAACTAGCAAAATTTATATTTAAGTTTGATTCCCAGATACATATTAATTAAAGAATTAGCCCTTTGGGCAATGGTAAGAAAAGGTGGAATTTTATATTAAGTGTTGCGATCTTTTATAAAGGCAACTAAACAATAAAATAAAATAAGCATCCACTATAAAATACTTTTAGGTATACAACCAACCTAGCGAATGATTTCTATTTTAAATAAACAAATGAATATAATTTTACTAATGAATTTAATTAAAGTTATGAGATTGATTGATACCGATATATTAGAAAAAATAATACATATATTAAGCAAAATATGTTGTATACATTTTATTTAGCAGCATAAAGTTATATAAACAAAAAGTAAGCATGAAAGCAAACTTATATTTAGAATTACATAAGTATTAATAAAGGATTATAGAGAGAGAGAGAGAGAGAGTTTACGAGCAAAACTAGCAAAACATCATAAATAGATCTATGAATTAATTCAGCTACAAATTATAAATCACCTGTGAATGTTCATATTAAGTCAGCTCTAAATTACATGATTTTACCTAAGATATCAGCATAGTGGTATCATTAGCATTCAACAGTCGGAAGCAATCATGTTGTATGGTCGGCTGCATGGAACATGGCAATTGCAAGCAGACAGTTCTACAAGAGAAGAAAGAAAGGTCTAGCTTCCACTACTCATGCTTCATTGTGCAGGACTTGCACTGGCTTCTTAAAGTTAGGGTTTTGAAATGCTGATGAAAATCTCAACTCACTGAAAGATAACTAAAAACTGAAAGTCTGAAAAACTAACCTCCTTTGTTCTGTGGTTACTTTTATAAAATTTTAATACCGCCCAGAATGCAATTTCATATACCAACCTTATCTCTGTAATCCCTTTAAAAACAACATTTAATTAGCAAAATATTTTCAATAGATAAGGCTTGAAATACCATTTTAACTATTTTAAATCATTCAACAACTGAGAAATGATTTGTTTTTTTTGATTTTAATTAAGATTTATAAATTTTAATTATACACAACAATCTGACTAGTAATAAAGATAATTTCAGTATTTCAAGCCTTCCCCATTTTTCTTTGTTGTTACATTAAATACACAAAGATATAAAAATAATTACAAATATATAAGCAAAGGTATTTTCCAGCAATAAATATAGCAATAAAATTATTGCTTTAGTCATAATATATATATATATATATACGCATATATATACTATGACAATATTCAATAAATATAGCAATAAAATTATTGCTTTAGTCATAATATATATATATATATATACGCATCACTCAACTACTGTTTCAATTTTACTAAACAAAATCGGCATACAGTGTGTGTGTGAATAGCATATATTTATAGCATGGTCTGAATTGCGGACTACTATGAGGTTAGTCTAGAAGGTGAAACATGAAACATTGATGATGATTAGACATTGATTGCTTCAATATATATATATATTGGTACATAATAATTTGTTTAAAAAATGATTAGAAATAAAAATCCTCCGTTAAAAGAGAAATAATAGGTAAAAGTTTAAGAGTTTTATTGCAGTTTGTTTTCATGAAAATAAGATTTCAAATTCAAAGAGTTCTTGAAATAAAACTTACAATTAATTAATTAAAAGAGGGGAGGGGGAGTTTTCCTATAGAAAAACTAAGAGTTCATAAAAGAAGTTAAAGAATTTTTATTATTATAAATTAAAAGTTAAAATATAAATCTCTTTTCATTCAAGTTTATTAGAATAAATTATACATGTGCGTAAATGTAAGCTTGTTAATAAAATATATAATAAATGCGTGTATATGTGCAAGTTAAAATCATATTGAAAAAAACACATGAAAATAAATATTAAAATGGAGGTTATATTTAAAAACACAGTGGTGGCTACTAATTAAAGATATAAAACAACACATTTGATTGGTTGCTAATTAAAATACCCAAAAACAAGATTAAAAAGGATTAGCTACTAAAGGAATTTTGACAACACATATTCCTGGCAGACATTAAAACAAAAACACTTGGCATATATAAATAGCCAAATTTTTATCAGACATTCAATCTAGTCTAGTTAATTGCATCAGATATAACAGTTGAATTCAGTTCTGAGAGTTAAGAGTCAATTTAGATCATGCAAATCAAACAAGAATGATGTGTTAAAACCTCGGAAAAACATATGTCTTTCTCCAGCCTGAAGTCCAATGAAAACAACCAAACCTACCCTATCAAAGTGATGTCTGTGTAACAACCTGAAGCCATTCAATGTGTAACTGTCTCTAAGAATAATACCAATGGATAAGCATCAAATCTCCTCAATAAACTTCAAATCTAACCAGTTATATGTACTTCATTAGAAGCAGCTAACAGCAAGAAATATCCACATTCCAAAAATCCTAGGTAAAACATTTTCTTATTCTCATTTATATATAATAGCCATCACATTCATAAAAAATTGTGAATCCTCCAAGAGCCATAATTATATGAACTCTAAGCACATAAAAATGTACTATTAATTTGTGTGTTCTAAATATATGTGTGTTATATTCTTTAATACTTTATTATATGTCAATGTGTGAATCAAATATATGCGTGATTAAGAATACCAATATTATGTTAGTAAAAATTTATAAATGTATTTATATTTAGTATACTTTTTTTATGTTAATAAATTGTCTTTAATCTTAAGCTTTAATTTGTCAGTCAATTCTTTTTACCATTTTTTTTATCAATTCTTATATCAATTCTTTCACCACTACTTTTGTATAAGTTGTAAATGATTAAAAATAGGCTGAGCTAGTTTTAAGGATTGTTTCAAGCACTGGATTATGAGCCTACTGTCCGAATATGTTAGTCTTAGACTAGCTGGCGCCCAGGGTTTACTCTGAAACAAATAAAGTGTTTGGATAGTAGGAGTTTGAATCTAGCAGCCAAGGTGGGCCATGATCTGATCATGGGTATTGTTGATAATTAAGGCTATCAATAATATTTCCCACTTTGCTTGAATGCGCCGGTTCATTCACGTAACATTTATAATTACGTAAGATTATAAATGAGTTATAAAGAAGTTTGTAACCAGCCAAAAACATTTACATTTTTAGTAAGATAGTCTGCGGATCGATCCGGTACTATATATATATATATATATATATATATATATATATATATATATATATATATATATATATATATATATATATATATATCATTTAATTTATAATTTGACAAAAAATATAAAACTTATTTTTTATAATTTACAATAAAATAATTTGAATAAACTTTTGCATAAATTAATACATAAATTAAGTAGAATGCACATAGGTAATATACCACATCTGTGGTATTTTAAAATTATACTCTTAAATAAATAAATAAAAATTTCATACTGTCTTAATTTAGTAATCTGCTGTACATACTAAGGGTACTTATTATTCTGATTGCATTTGCTGGAGATCTATTAAAATATATCTACATTGAAGTCAACACACAATTTTTTGATATATAATTAATAATTTTAATGATATATAATATAATAAACCTGTTGTGTTATTCTCAGATAACCAACTGTTCATAGAGTAGAGATATAGTAACTCAGTACTTTACTCAAAACACAATCATATGAAAATATATACAATGAGTAAGGGAATATAAGAACACAAATGCCGGTTATCATACAGAAATCAGAATAACTAAATATTCACATGCAATGATGGTAAGAAAAGTAAGCTTATACTATAGATAGTAGAGGAATAATGGCTCGATGCTACTTATATACAAGTGTCCCATTATTATTTACTGCTAACATAATAAAAGGTCTAAGAAATTTTATCTAAGCAAAGTGAAAAACCGTCAATATAATTGTCACAATAAACACATAATTAAAAACAGAAATACTAATAATGAAAAGAAAGGCATTGGGACAATAATTAAATAAATTTTAAATCACATCTATTCTTAATTATAAAGCATACAGTAAAAATAATCAAAAAAAATAATATAAACATATGTATCGCAGATTAATAATTAGTTAATTTTAAAAATTATAATAATATTTTTTATAGAAATTGTAAACTCATTTAATGCAAAATAAACATATATAAAATAGCCACTTTATTATTATTGTAGATATTTAGAAAATATACATATATTCACCGCTGTGATCCCTCGACATATTATAAACCGAATACAATCATTTGTATACACCAACAATAAATTAATAATTATATATGTTGCATATACCCAAATAAAGAATAACATAAAATGAGATTGAAAAAATATTACAAGTACCTAACATTTCAAATATCATAAAAAGATAAGATATTAAAATATCTTTAAGCATCATTCTCCTTTTCTTCAGTGTGAAATGATTATTTCCCCAATTATACCTTTACTTGCTTTAACGATCATTTTATATTATTTCATTTCTTTAAAAGCACATTTCCAGGAACAATTCCAATAAATCACAAATATATATCCTCGTTAGGAGATTGGAGATTTTTCCTTAATAATGAGTTCATGTTAAATAATAACATAACAGAATAACGATTTTTTTACAGAATTTTTAAAAAAAAATTCAAGTTGTTTTTATAATGGAATGAGATTTTATCAACATGTTATAACATTGCAAATACTAAAATGATTGTTAAAATTAAAGACCAGTTTGAATATATTTTGTAATGGAAACATATATTAAATTATATCCAAACAAAATAAATTATATATTTTATATGAGCAATCTATAAGTGTGGTAGATAAATTATAAATGCATCAGATAAATTAATTATATCAACTTGGTTATAAATATATCAAGTATAAAATATCCATTATAAATTAATATAATTATAATTACTATAATTATAAATTAATGTAATTGATTTCCATAATAAGGTATCATAAAGCAAAGTGTGTATTCGAATACATGTTTGAAATGAACATCGTAAAATAAATGTAAATCCATAATTATATTTTATGATGATGTATAAACACTTTAGCCATACATTAATCAAGTAAGATCAATATAGTTTATGGCACAATAATATATAAATTCTTAGTTTTAGATAAAATACTATAATAAAGTCGAAAGATTTGGTAAGATAATAAAACATATGATACCACATATTGTACTATCAAAGTTTTTTCTCATGTCTAAAAAAAATGTTTTCTTTTCCCCTTTTGTAGATATTTGAGAGTTCAGAATAAAATAGCATAACCTGAAAGCATTGGTTGCCTGGATGTTTTTTTCTAGCTGTACATATTGTCATGTTCTCAAAAATTAAAACAATTTATTTTGTTGTAAATTTCAGCAATAACATATTATTAGTGTCATCTACTTATAATGATGATGAAGCAATGAGTGAAATGATCTTTATGATTTTAAAATTACCTCTACTATACTCATTTTAAAGTAATGTGTGATTCTAATTAGCATAATTAATGGAAGGGGAATCATTACAATTAATAGGAAACATGGTATTAACATATTCTTAAATAAATAACAGTACACCAATATAGCTGTAAGTATAAAAATTAGAGCAATTAAGTCAATCAATTTAGTGAACAAATGTATAACAACTAAGCTTTCAGAATTATAATATATATATATATATATATATATATATATTATAATATCTGAAATATATATATATATATATATATATATATGTTGATACGAAGATTTTCATAGGTTGTATATATAAAAGACATATTTTGTGGATTCAACCATGTTAAAAAATTTAAATATTGATATACTGAGATTTTGACTTGATTACACAAGTCATCCATTGGTTGATAAAAAGTAGAAACATCAGTATATCAATATTTAAATTTTTAACACAGATAAACTCTTAAAATATGCATTATATATATATATGTATCAGATATTTACCTGCATTTATATTTATATGATATATATATATATATATATATATATATATCAGATTTTACCTGCATTTATTTTCTCTGGAGAGTATGAATATTTTAATTGTAACCAGTATGAAAAATTAAAAAAAAAATTGAGATATTTGCCAAGGAATTTTTTGAAGGTGGTTACAAAATTGAACAAATTAACAAAACTTTGTCAATTTAAAAAGTGTTATAATGAATTAAAGAAATAAAAGATTGATAATAAAAAATGAATATTTATTCCATATATTTCATATTCTCAAGTGATTTTTAAGGGCATATATAAAAATGTGTTTAGTGTTTCATATTGTGTTACAAATAACATTAATAATTTATTGAATAAATCTGAAAATGTCATATCTATCAAGCAAAAAAATAATATTGTGTATCAATTTTTTGTGGAAGTATGTTATCATACATAAGTGAATCAAGATGCAATATTGAAAAAAAAATATTAAAGGAGCAGGAATTGTTATACAAGTGTGTGAAAATTAAGAAATAATAATGATTTAATGGCTGCTTCAGTTCTCTTGGATCATGAAAGGACATGCAAATAGAAATTTAAGTTTGATATTAAAAATGTTGAGTCTTTATGAAGAGAATAAATATAAATTGAATGAATATAATTAATAGATAAGTTGCTAATGTTAAAATTTGGGATCTATGGTATATGAGTTCATTTTTTCTTCTGTTATGTGATTTGAATTTAACAGCAGTTGAAGAGAGTTATGGAGTTAACTGAAATTACTTGTGCAGAAGGAAATACTCAATATGTTTTCTTTTATTCAAATCATTTTCCATATGCAAAATAAAAACACTATCAAAGCATAATTATCCATTACAAATCACTGCATGTTCTGCAAAAAAAACAGATTTATACTTATCTGCAGAATAACACATCTTATTATATAATAATACATGCCCCCCAATCCTCTTTGTCAATGCACATTCAGTCTCCCTGTTTAACTATATCCACAATGACATACCACTTTGTATATAGTATTACATTTGTTGACTTTATCAATACAATATTTACTATTAATAACTAATCTTCCAGTATTTGCACTCACATTAAATGCAACATTAAAATCAGCAGATATGAATGATGTAATCTTATTACAAATAATCTCATTTACATAAGGCAATGCTATCCCTCTTTTCTTTTTGATATTATATCTTCTCCATTTTTTTCTAAACCTATATAGTACACATACAATATTTTTTCTACTATATCCCATACCCAATAAATCATTAACATATATTTTAATATTAACCATTTTATCACTCTGAAATTTGCACAAAACACCATTTCTAAAAAGAAATGTTCTTAAACCAGCCAATTTATAGATAAGTGAAACATTTGAATTTGGATCCACAACTCCTCTAATTGATAATGGTTTTAACTACATTTTACTATTAATTTTATTATCTTCTCTCCATAAAATCAGATCAAGATATTTTATACTCTTCTCACTATCTTCAGAAGTAATAGTCCACATTAATCATTAATATCTTTTAATTTAATAAAAAAATTTGCACAATCATATTTGATCCTATAATAAGAACATCATCCACATATCTAATAGAACTTTTAGCCCCCATCAAATTTTTTTAAAAAAACCATCCCTTCATAATATGATAACACATAACTGCATGTAATTGCTGAAACAGACAAACCATAGACCATCCTTCATCCATCATATACAACCAATCTTTAAATTTAGCCATCACATTTGTGATCATTAAATAATAATAAATCCTTCACAAACATATGATAAAATGTACACACTTCTTTTTTTTTGAAACTTGATCAGTAATATGAATACACTCCTTTCTTTTTATTGAACCATATAATTCTGCAACATTCAATGTAAATAAGTCATCATCATTATCCAAAACAATATTACCAAACTGTTTAACTAAACCAAATGAAGATCCAATTGTACAATAACCAAAACCTAATTTATCTTGTAAAATTTTTTCAACAAAAACTGCTGTATGATAATGCATACATACTTTGAAATCCAACATCAGTCTAATAGGTAACTTTTCTTTATGCACTTTTAAACTTCGAAAAATCCTTGGCATAATAGCAGCTAATGGATAAAGAGATAGATACAACTTCATATCAAACACTTTATTTAAATATGGCTTAAGTATAATAATAATACATTTCAATCTCACTGTATGAATAGAGTAAGTATTTATCAATTTAAATTTAAATTTTTCAATTTGCTGATGAAGCTTTTTCATACATAAACTTTTAAACATCAAACATAATCTTCCACATTTATCTTTTTTAATACATGTAATATTATTGTCTGATAAATATCTTCCTGGACTTTTTTTATTATACTTATATATATATATATATATATATATATATATATATATATATATATGTTCAATATATATATATATAGATATATATATATATATATATATATATCTTTCATATATATATATGAAAGAGACATTTTCACTTTTCATGATTAGCACATAGATATACAGCTTTTATATTAAGGTATATTATACTTTAGTTTTATTTAAAATGATGTAATCCTTTTGTATCATTACAATGTAACCGATTTATACTGCTATACTAAATTAGCAAACATTTAATTTTTTACAAACTTTTTATAAAATAAAAACTTTAACAAATAAATAAATAATTATGCTATAGTTAGAGTACTTATTTCAATTTCAGGTATTTTTACAACTTGTCTTAATTATCCATCTGACTATTTTTTAGAAGTATAATTCTTCTAAATTTTGAAAAAAAAGTTGGAAATATAACAAAAAAAAAGAAATAGATCCTTTTTTGGCAGCAATTTTGAAATTAATATTTTAAAATAAACATAATCAGTATTAGAAATCTTATTATACTGACAGTTTAACTAAAATATACTGAGGAAACTGTAACTGAAACAAAAACCAAAAACACAAAAAAATTATCTAATAATTGAAGAAATAAATATTTCAAATAAAAAAACTAAATTTTAGACAGTCATTGCAGATTAAAATCATTAATTTAATTACATCTTATAGTTTATATCACATTTACAGTAATAATTATAATTAAAAATAATAGATTAAATATCAACAATTGTGTAGCTTTTATATTCAATTTCAAGTAATGACCTAAGAAATTGCTTTAATAAGAACAATAAAATGTGTTTGTATTTTAACTTAGTCCTATACATTCATTATCTATTAATTTAATAGATGGTTGGTCTCATAAAATGAACAATAGTAATCATAATTTTATTGTGAATTATTTAAAAAAAATAATATATTTCTAAAACATTTTGCAAATAATTGTATTTTCCTGTATATATAAAAACAAGCATGCTTATATATAAGTGTGTGTGTAAATGAAATAGAAACAATGCATAACGCAGTATGAAATATTTATTTATATATTGTGATGATTTATCCATTATAATTATTTAATTAGTAAGAGCATTATTTAGATCAGCAACAAATAAAACTTAACTGTTTTAGGCTAACAGTGACAGTAAAACTGTCAAATTAATTGCATTTAACAAGAGTGAAATTTGATATTAGTGGTGATCTTTGTTTTTTTTTTTTATCAATCAAACATGTTTGTCATTTCATATATTAATTTATTTGAAATTTTAATAATTTTAATCAACTTCTAAACGAGTTTTATGGATTATCAAAATGTAAAAGTTATCAAATTTGGAAAATTATGAATGTAAAGTTATTTCATTGAACAAATACACGCATATATAACTAGGATATATTACAAGTATGTTGGTTCGATTGATATGAAAATAAAAATTGGTATTAAATTAATATCCAATATTTTTCTTTACAGAAATCTTTAATTGATTTTCACTCTAACAAATTGAGTGTTAGAGATTTCATTTTATATGAGAAAATAGATTGCATTGACATAAGAAAATATAGGCATATATATATATATATATATATATGCCTATATTTTCTTATATATATATAATATATCTATATATATATATATATATATATATATATATATATATTAAATAAAAGATTGTTTAGAATTTGGGTCATAATATATCTTAGTATTGTATTTTTTCTGAGAAAGAAATGTACATTACTAATATTATAATTTGTTTATATGTCAAATGCGTTGACCGGGAAGGAAACTTAAGCCAACTGCTTTGAAGGCAGCTATGCTAACCGCTAGGCCATCAACGCTTGACTAATATTATAAATTTTATCAGCAAATCTCGATTCATATGAAGTATCAGCCTTTTCAAATATCAATGTTTAATTCATTTACAATATAATAAGGCAAAGATCAGATAATGATCTTTTATATCATAAAAATAATTTGTAATTAATATAACAAAAAAGCACACTTACAGATATATTAAAAATTAATTCTTTAGAATCTGGCACAATATATATTTCAGTAATATATTCAAAAAGTGTATGTTCTATTAAATAGTTTAACTCGGTCAGGTATATATTTTATCAGCTGAAAAATTAATTACAAGATGATAAATATTATTAATATATAGCTAAGGAAAATGTTGTTATAAATATGATATGGAAATAGGAAAGTGGAACTTAAGACAAGTGCTATAAGTATTCAAAAGATGTTCAATGGAGCTTTCAAAAAAAAAAAAATAAAGATACATAATGATAAATTAGAAGAAGCTAATAACTGCAAATACCTTGGTCAGATTATTAATAAAAGATGAAAATACACTTCCATGGATAATTTTTTGGCAGAAATAACTTAATATATATAAAAAAAAGTTTAGTGTTTGAACAGAAAGTTTTTATAATAAATGTGTTTTACCAGTACTTGTTTATGGTATGTTACTTGGATTCTGGACAAAAGTGCAAAAATAATTTGTTGTATGTATGTAGGGGTGTATGTTTGTGTTTGGATATCCACAATAAAACGCTGTATGATGCAATGAAATCACATTTAAATTTTATTCAGTGCATTTTATTAGAGGTTACATTTATAGTTGGTCTGTACACCTGTATTTCCATATGGGCATGCCATTGATTAAGATCAGCAAGTTTCAATATCCCATCATATTTTTTATAATGATTGACCGATGATCACTTAAGGAAGTACACTTAAATAATTATTTATATAACAACCCTAATGTTTGACAGTAGATAGATAATTAGTCTATGTATTGTATACCTTTTTAGATTCAGTCAAATGTTTGTCTATTGATTGTTGGTGAGGTTGCTCAATGCTTGTGATATCCTTTATAACTTATTTTTAATATTAATATGTAATTATTGTTATGTTCATGACAATTTGATCTGCTCATATATATTTTTCAACTTATAGTTACTCATTTCTGTGATTGTAAATATCCATCTCACAATATTATACCATATATCAGTACTATTATAATATGTATAGTGGATTTGATCAGGCCATTCCTAAACAACAAATATAACTGACCACAACTTAAAAACATATTGAGAAGTGCAGCAACTTACTCTTAATTCAACAATGTTATAAATGCCTATTTTATTATTCATAATACTTGGACATTGATAATCATGCTAGACTTGGACCGACAAATATAAAAGAAGATAATATACACACAAGCCTTGCCACTTTGCATTGTCAATACATATATGTTTAATTGACAGATTAATTACATTTCTTAGTATAATTTCTCTGGCATCTATTCTATGGGTTTCACAATGAAGAAGGACTTGTGTATTAATGAGTTACAACCATAATAAACATTATGTAATAGACACTATTACAAGATATGCAAACACTTTTTTTTAAATTTATTATTATCCACAATGTTAACATCCAACATAATTAATATAGATTGTTGCAAATGGTTTTAGAAGTCACATACCCTACATTTATTTCGTAGAATACATTATATTTATCTCTATTATTAAATGCTGCAAAGAATAACAAAAAAATAATTTACAGCAAATTTCAATAAAGCTTATAATTTAGTAGAAGCAACAACGAAAAAAAACACACAAACATATTTTAAATGTCAATTACTCAATCAATTAAATAACATTTTCTTGATTAGACAATGGATAAATTATACAGACATATTTCATTTTTAACAACTTAATTCTGGTTATCTATCCATTATCCAACATTATGTAGAAGCAAAACTAAACAAAAATATTACCTCTCATTCCAGCACATGAGAATTATGTATATAAACTAAACTTTAATTAATTTAATGTTATGCAAATAAAACTCATCTTTTTATATTGATCTCAGTTAATCAAGATAATTTTAAAATATATATTCTTATTTTTCCAATCACTTGTTTTTTTTTGTTTGTTTGTTTTTTGTGTGTGTGAACACAGGTCATTCTTGTCATTTAGCAAATAAATATAAATCCATTAACCAATATGTTTTCTGAGAACAGAGACCGCAAATTGTCTCTTATGGTAAACTATCTTTGGTAGATGTTATTATAGAAAGTTTTCCATTTCCTTTATTATTGTATTAGTTAATATTTCCATTTTAACTTTTATTCACATATATGTATAATAATATATTGATCACCATAGATAGCATTGAAAATGAAAATATTTAACATAACAATTTGTTTTAAATTTTATGTGTTGCCATCATAATTTAGCAGGATATGGAAATAAAACTCCATATTTTAGGCCGGCCTAAGAGTTTTTAAAGCAGGTTCCATTTTTGTTCAGAACTGCAGCAGTTAAAGGTTGCTACTTAAAGAATTGATCTACTCATACAACACAAAAACTTTAAGAAAGTAAATATATTTCGCCCATAATATACAGAAATTAGCTTTTCCATCAACAGAGGTTATTACTAACAGTTGAAAGTAACTTGCTGAAAAAAAATTTACTACATTTATGATATGGCTTGTTACATAGTGTGATCATACACTCAAAATCTACAACAGGAAAAAAGAAGTCAAATAATATAATCCTCTTTATATATGAACCATCATTGAGGTATAACAGATCCAAAACAGATAAGTCATCATCAACAACAAAAATATTTTAAATTTTGTCTTACACTCATTTTCCTTAACATAATCTTTTCTATATATATATATATATATATATATATATATATATATATATATATATATATATATATATATATATATATATATATATATATATATATATATATATATATATATATATATATAGAGAGAGAGAGAGAGAGAGAGAGATAGTACCCTTTTTACTAGATCCAAAATAGGTTTACTAAGTCTTTTTTTTTTAAAAAATTTTAAATTAAGGTAAAATGTAAATAGTATAAATGTTATATAATGTTGATAAGATTTTAAAACTTTGTTAAAGTAAAGTTGAGGGTAATAAATGAGTAAAAGCTATGTTTAAATGCTAAAATTATAAAGTAAAAGCTAAATATTATGAATTTTGTATGGTTGGAAAAAGTGGTTATAGTAAAATAATATAGTAAACATACTATTAATCAAAGTGCTAGACGCTAATTTTTAAAATAATGACTAAAAATTAAATAAGCTAATGTATTCTAAGTAAAAATTAGATTTACTATTTATATTATAAATTATTTATTTAAAGTATAGTATTTTGTGGTAGACAAATGTGTTTAATTTGTTACTGATTAAATAATTTCAAAATTTATTATTCCAAAATTTATTATTCCAAATTTTATTATTATATTTTATTATTTTTTATAATATAATATTTTGTAATTAAATGTTTAAGATATTTCTGTTTTCAGACAGTGAATATAAAAAATGATACATTTTGCCTTGTTTTAAAGTCATGTGACCAGCAAATACATATTTTGTGCTTGCAAGGTTTCTAAAAGAAAGTTTCAAAATTACTTTCATAATTATTTTAAAAAATTGAAACATTTGTGTATCATAAAAATAAATGTTAGGAAAATTATTTAATAACTTATCTTTAAAATAATTATAGTTAATAAAGTTAAATTTTAAAAATAGATACATTAAAATTAAATTTTGGATATATTGATAAAATACTTTTTTAAAAAATATTATTTTAAAGTGTTTAATTTGTTAGGTGAAAGTCTAAAATTAATTTAGAATTAAATTTTGTAATAATATTTAATATTTTAGTATGAGTCATAAATTTTTATTTCTAAATTCTAATAACCTAAACTTGAAAAATATGTAAAATAGATCATAAGTTGAAGATTAAATAACCAATCAGGTTGTCAGTTATGTCTGGTATATAAGTGGATGTTCTCATTTTTTCAGACATATTATTATTAAAAAACCTTTTCCAAGTGATATCACCTCAATAGCTATTATACTGGAAAGCTACAGAAAATAGAATGTATTTTATAGACTTTCAGAACAGTATAAATAGCCAATTTTCAAATAATTTTGGATTTAAAAAGTCAACTTCATTATTATTACTTTTTTGTTTGTGAACAACTGCATGCCAAGGAGAAATGGTAGTGGTCACTTAGCAACAGCACTGAGAGAAACTTCTATGGAAATATTGCAAGGAATATAAAAACATTTTTAAAATTGAACTTTATGAAGAAAAGAAAGAGTTGGAGTTTAGTAACTATAGTTTTATTATCATTTTACATACTAATTGTAGTATTAAGATTTTAGCATTAGCATAGGAAAGATTACACTATACATATTTCTATATTTAGTCTAACAATATTAACATTTTAAAAAAAATATTTTAATATTTTTTTTAAAAAATGTTTAACAAACATTTTAAAGTATAATAGTATTGTGCTGAATTAATGGTATTTTTAAGTAATATGTTTTATTATGCTAAAATTGGACCAGAAGACATCTAAAGTAGTGACCTATGGGTGAATTGTCCTTAGTTAAACTTTAAAAAATTTATTAATTTTATATGGTGTATATTTTATTGTTTTTTTCTAGAATTGCTTGGAATATTTTTATGATATTGCTTTATAATATGAACATATGAACATGTGT